>DF237449.1:0-67847 GCA_000708835.1 Klebsormidium nitens
AGGGACTTGTCCAACAAGAGGACAGAAGTTGTCTTGAGCAGAAAGACAGCAATTTTTCTGAGCTGCGCCATCGCTTGAGAACGCCTGCCTTCATGGTTTCCGCACATGAAAGCTAACCGTGTATAGTTATCCTGCCAGCTCCCTGCATATAGCTGGCCAACCATCACATTGCAGCACCGGGCGCGGCAGTATCGCTGGGCTGGGAACCACCTCGTACGGCGGATGGAGGGGGGTGGTGAGCGAGTGGTGCCTCGGGTGGGGGAGCGGGAGCGTCTCATCCGAGACGTGCACGAGCGCGCAGGGCACTTCGGGGTGAAGAAGACCCTTTCCCTGCTGGCTCCCCACTACTGGTGGTTGGGATTGGCTACGGACGTCGCGCAGGTGGTGCGCGGCTGTGAGGCGTGTGATCGGGTAAAGGCGGCCTTCAACGTCAAGCACCCGACGCTGCAGCCACTGCCGATCAAAGGGCTGTTTTACAGGTGGGGCCTGGATTTTGCTGGGCCTTTGCCCAAGTCCAGCAGAGGCCAGCAGTATGTGCTGGTCATGGTCGAGCATTTCAGCAAGACCATAATCCTGGCGCCCACCCAAGACAAGGAGCCGGGCACGGTGGCGGGGGTGTTTACCCGCGAGGTCTTGACCCGGTTTGGAGCGTGCGCGGAGGTGGTCACGGACAGGGGTGGGGAGTTCGGGGGCGAATTCCAAGCATGCCTGGATGCGGCCCTGATCGACCACAGGGCGACGTCGGCCTACCATCCGCAGGCCAATGGGTTGAACGAGCGGGTCGTGGGGTTGGTGAAGCGGGCTTTGCGCAAGTGGTGTCTGGGGCATGCAGCAGAGGAGTGGGACGTCTACCTGCCGTGGGTGGCCATGGGCTACAACTTCAGCGCGCAGGCGTCCCTGGCTGGCTTCTCCCCTTACCAGATCCTGTTTGGCAGGGACCCGGTGGTCCCTGGGGCAATCAAGGTGGCGCTGGAGGAGCCGTTGGACTTGGACCACCCAGAACGGCTGAAGGCGCTGGTGGCGCAGCGGGCGGCGCTGTTCCGAAGGTGGATGCCCATGGCGATGGGAAACCTTCAGATTGCACAGCACCGCGACACGCTGCGGTACGCGAAGACGCGCAGCGGGGCTTGGAAGCCGCAGCTGATCCAGTACGGGGTGGGTGATTACGTTTACCTCCAGCGTGAGATGCTGGACACGCTGGACATCCGGGCGGGAGAGCGCATCCTGCGCATGCGGTCGGTGGAGGCAAACGGCGTGCTGGAGCTGGAGGGGTCGGATGCGAGGACAGTGCGGGTGCACGTGGAGAGGTGTGCCCCGTGCCACCGCCCCGACGTGGACGGGAGGTTGGACCCGCGGGCGGCAGTGCCGTCCCCAGACTTTGCGTGCACACGGTGTAAGAAGGCGACCGGGGCTGCGCGGATGCTCTTGTGTGACGGATGCGGGGCGGGGTGGCACTTGGAGTGCCTTGATCAGCCCCTGTCGGCAGTCCCGGAGGGGGACTGGTATTGCGGCCGGTGCAGGACAGCTCAGGACTTGCTGGCGCGGGAGTCTGCGGCGCCGTGGGTGGGCCCTGCTGAGCGGGCGCGCGCACAGGGCCCAGGAGGGGATAGTGCGGCAGCATGCTATTGGCTGTATTTATGGTGTCGAGATGCCTAGGCAAGAGACGTATTGAGGCGACAGCTGTCATGCCAGATTGTGTCGCAAGCGATTCGTATCCGATCTAGTTATTGACCCATGAATTAATTTGGTAGACATATGCCAGTAGTGCAGGCAGTGAGCCAGGCCTAGGCTAGGAGTGCAGGCAAGAGTGACATGTGAAAGAATGAAGCTGAAGCTTCATTCTTTCTTCTGTTCAATCCAAGGCTGTAAGTAAGGGCGATACTGCGGGATGCTCTTGACAGCTCATCGGTGGCCTGAAGGAAAGTTTCATGTAAGCATGGTGTATGCGGAGTGTTATTGTGTACCCCAGTCACACCCATGATCCTTCTGTGATGCGTGGAATGCGGCGCAAGTCATTCACATAGTGCGGCAGCATGCTATTGGCTGTATTTATGGTGTCGAGATGCCTAGGCAAGAGACGTATTGAGGCGACACTAGTAGCAGCGCTCTGAGTCTTCATGATTGCGTATATATCATGTTAATGATCCGATCGAGCTACTTTAGAAGGTCACAGCCGTTCTACTAATTCACAATATTTAGAATGAGGAATTCACATGGGACTTGAAACTTACAGACTGCACCGATCGTGCAATGGTCCGATCCGATCGCGCGCTATCCGATAAGTTGACCCGCAGGGCACTGCTTAGCTATTGGTCGATCGCGTTCATACATACGCGCGCATGCTCAGGTCAATGGCACATGGCACAATTAATTGCATTGAACCCATCATTTTCATGCATGAGCCATGGAACGCCCGTATGATGCCACGCGTGGTCATGGCACGACAGTGACCATCATTACCAAATATTGGCAGGCTAAGCTCATTCAAACAATCATGACCGGCTCTGGCAACATCTATCAGGCTTGGCTCAGAGGCAGATCACTAATTCATTACTTGTCTTTCAATGTGCACTGCAACCGTCGGCGCGCAATAATGATACACGATTGATGCTAAGCTATTATTGTCGGCCCTCTATAACTCACTAAGCACTTATCTGGACGTGACAAGAGGTTCAGTGCCTACTTGCGGACATGCAAGCTAGAAAGGTTATCAGGTTATTGAAAGTTCACCTACCAGCCTCATAAGGGAGCAACTATTACGCATGCATGCAATGTACAGTTCTATGTCTGCTGTCAGTCGTTCTTGTTCTGAGTTTTTGGTCGTCAGGTCTGCAAATGACGCTGAAACTTCGGCGCCCAGTGCTTGGAATAATTTAACGTGGCGTACTTGCGTGCTCCATCGTTTCATGTGACAATTAGCGGTGAGCTTTAGCCTCCTGTACGTGCTTGGATTCTCTTGATTTGATACCCCTTCAAGTCCCAACACGTCTCCTACAAAGCAACAACCAATCTGGAAGCAAGCCTGCTTGTCATGGGCATTGTCACAACCCAGCACCGACTAGGGTTTTAGTGGAGTTATGGCGAGGGGCTCAAGTGAACCTTGAGATCTATGGAAGGCCGCATACATAGCCGACGGCAACTTGATTATCTTCCGTAGAAGCTGACCGCACTGCATAAGGACGCTGCATCTTGTTGCCGGCTGCTGCAAAGAAGGAAAACGGTCTTTTGAAGCTGCGGCAGGATTCGGGGCCACAGATACACGTTACGAGACTTGCGCTTGGACTCCATGCCCAACCAGCGATTCGCATTAACCGGAAAGGCGCAATCTGTGACTCTAAGCTCAAGCAACGAGGCCCTCTCTCTCCTTGCGAAATGAGGAAGCAGCCGATGTCCACCGGTAAGAGGAGACACTTACCCGAATTTCGCACTCAGCGCCACTTCGCCGTTGCCCAGCGAATCAACGCTCATCAGTACTCCCCCACTTCGGACGCTTTTATACGCAGTCTGTACAGGTCCCGCGTCCGCACGACGAGGGCGAGTCCGCAAGCGGCCCCCCCGGCGCAAACGAAGGCCAGCAAAAGCAGTGCTAGCTGAAAGCAGGTTGCGCCTTGGCAGGAGTGTTCGGATCCTAGCGGGGGGTCAATCTGCGACGCGTGCTGAATTGCGGCTTCTCTATCGTACAGGGTGCCCGTTAGCCACGTGGAGAAAAAGTAGGCGGAGACTGGGGCGGCAACCCTGTAAGAAGAGAAAGCTTGACTTGCATAAGTCCGTCATGAGCAAATTTTCATCCGAACTCTGCCCTACCTCAAGATGAATACTTTGGGCACTTTGAACTGTGCCGAAAGCTGGCGTTGTTCCCTCACGGGTACTAAATCACTGTAAAACAGCGTTGCCGATTCTCAAACAATTACGTCATCTGTACTGAACCCGTCACAGGGCTCTCAATCGCAAAGGTACGTTGGCATCACTGCTCTTGTCGTGTATCAAACGAGTGCAAACGAGTGCCAGAGGGTCCGCTACGGACCGAGGTCGGTGTTCTTTCACGCGAATCGGGGCCTCCGACTGCTTCACGCTCAAGAAAGTTAATTTCTGCAACGAGCGGGGCTTTGAGCAGAGACGCACTGACTTTCTGCTGGGAAAGCAGAATAATCATGGCCAAAACACCGGAGGAGGGAGACCAGATCCCACACTGAAAAGCGCCGAGGTGGATCGCTCACGTGATGGTGTTGTATGTCGCCCCGTAGTGCTGGAGCCCAAACAGCTCTGACGTCAGCACCGGCATGAGCGCCCAATGAGCGCCTATGGAAAGGCCCACCAGAACCGACCCCACGTATAATGAGTAGACCGCTGCAAATAGAATCACGAATGTTCAGCTTGATGGGAATTCTCGGAGAAGGGGCCCAAGTCCGCAGAATCTGGTTAATGCAAACGCTTTCTGGAGCCTCACGGAACATGTCCCAAGCATTCTGACGGCGAATCTTACCGACGGCCTGACTCCTAAAGAGCTAGCCTTGACAATATTAGCCTCACAGGAGAAACTACAACTTGGCACATTCATTGCAAACGCGTACCGAGCATCTCGATGAAGGTTTCGGATCAGATTCTAAGAGTTTCTCTCCGCTTCTCGAGCGGACAAGGCGCCTATAGGTAACGTTCAGCAGCAATCGCTCAGAACTTAACCTCTTGCATAGAACGAAGTCCGAAGGTCCACATGCAGGCGGGCACCAGCAGACTCGGACCACTTTGGACAGGAGCTTCATGTGGGCGAATCTAGTCTGGCAAATCCATGTACGGGAGCTTCAGCAGAGCCGCTTTATCTCAGTTTCGAATGAAGCCCATGATGGTAATGGAAATGCCAATTGTGAACCTTGATGCCCCGAAGATTACACTTTTTTGTGGCTTACCGCCTGTTGCCAGGAGCAGGAGTGCCAAGCCCATAAGCGATGTGAAGACAGCGGCGGCGATCGGCCGGGGATAGCCCGCCCGAACAATGCATTCAGATGAGTACCTGTGCAGTTGTATTGCAGTAACGTCAGATGGTACCAGATGACCTACCCGCGCATCTTGGTGCCTACTGAAAATGATTTTACGCAAATAAGAATGCTCAGGATGACATCCGCGGCCGCTTGACGCGCCAGAAATCAAAAGAGAGGCAACAGGCTATGACCTTGCGTGTATTGCTCTGTCGCACAAAGGTGAGCCCCGCACCTCAACCACGCACTTCCATACTCCGACCTGCCCTCACGACTCGCGCTGACATGCGGCAAGCAGTGCGACATCTTCTTCGCCCATAAGAAAACGTTGCACCCCAAAATAACGAAACATTCTTGAGGAAGATCATAGTGAGCCGAGGTACAGAAAGCGTCAACTGAAACACAATTTTCGCAACTGCACCGCACCCCTTCCCACGCAAGAACTCCCTGACGTAACCCAGCCGTCTCAGTCGAATCACCTCAGCATACCTTTGTTGAGATAGAAGTACAAAATCCTCACCCGGCCAGAAGGCGCCCGAGACAGTTCCAGATGCTGAAGAGCGAGATGAAGGACGAGATGCGCGCGTTCCCAAACGAGCGCGCAATCTGCCCGAAGTTGTTGATGATCGTCAAGCCGCTTCCCGTGCCAGCTGCAATGATGGCGGCCAACAGCCTGGAAAATGGTGGGCGGGTTTGATAGTCGGGTCAAGTGGAGGGTTAGCGATAACCTGATTGGTCCAGGAAGTAGCTGAGAACTAGAAGTAAAGCTGAGGTATAAGATTGAAAAGGAGGGTCAAGCGGTCATGATGAGTTGGAAGGAGAGCGAGCAAAGGGTAAAGAATCAGCTTGCAAAAGGTGGGTGGGTATACTAATCGGGTCAAGTCGAGGGCTAGCGGTAAACCAAAGGGTCCAGGAACTAGCTGAGAACTGGAAAGCAAGCTGAGGTCAAGATTGAAAAGGAGGGTCAGGCGGTTATGATAAGATTGAAAGGGAGCGAGCGAAGGGTTCAGAATCCGCTTGCAAAGGGCCTGGCTCTTCATACGGCGGGTTTCCAAGAAGGTTGACTTGCAGAGCCCGTTGATACGAACAAGGTTAAGAGGTAGGTTTGAAGGTAGCCTATTTAGAAAGTCGACATTCAGTTTTGAGAGGTTGTCGTCGCAACACTTCGCATCCAGTGAATATCATTTGGGCCAGCCTCGTACCCGGCCGCTCGAACTCGATCCAAGCATTGCACTTTTGCTTTAAAAGCCAACCGTTCCAACTTTCTAAGAAGTGGGGTCGTATGCAAAGGGGCGAACTGAGAGGCGTGCCCTTTCCGGCGACCGATGTGTACGGATACAGCAGCTTCGGTCGCTGCACGAAGGCGCCACGAAGCCGGACGGCTCCTTCAATCGACACTGTTAGAGCGCAACTTTGACTAATCGTGCCGTCAGAACCCTTTTAGATGGCGACAACTGTACAGGGAAACCCCGCGTTCGGTAGGAGCGTATTCTCACCAGAAGTTTGCTGTCTGCACGCTCTCGCACAAAGTCAGCTCCGGCATCTCGGTGTGAATGGGCTCCTCCTGCAGCAGCTTGCTGCCGTCCTCGTTGTCCGGATCGGGCGAGACCATTTCGGTAGCGTCCGATTCCATGGCGGCCCGCTCATATTCCCGACGTCCAATAAACTGGGGAAGGAAGCAACAAAAAGCGAAGGTGAAGACAAAAACCATAAAGAAAGTAGCCAGAGCGGAACGTGAATAGCCGCACCTTTCAGGGAAACGAAGGAGAAGACGGCTGTTGCAAGTGCACAATGCAGGTACACGACCAGGAAGATTGTGTGTGAGGGCGACACACTCTTGACATGAATGTTCATATTCCGACAGGTTGCCCAGAAAAGCAGTGGGTGCCTTCCTTCAATGTTGCGGCCCTCGTTCTCTTCAGCGAAACCAGAGTGTGACGTAAGAAGCGTCTCCAGGCAACTTTTTACCTTCTCAATTATGCGGCAAGCAACGAACACCTTGCTCAGGTCGCCGGTTGAAATTCGTCACCTTCCGAATTTACCCTATCTTCAGTCTTCCATACGGTTGGCCGCTTCTTGTATGCTTGGTACAGGCCAATTTTGCATAAAGCATAAATCGTTCCACAAGAATCTGTTAGCAAGGCGTCTCACCGGCATCCCAAGTGGTAGGAAAAGGATGGCGATCATGACGGTGGTCAGCACCCGCTGAGTGCCCACCCCCAACACAAACGCTTCCTGCACAGATGAACGAACTGTAAGCATAGGCGTGCAGACTAGGACGGCGACAGCACGAGAGTGCTGATGAGCCTTGGAGCTTTCCATACTAACAGATACGGATCTTAGCCACCTTTCAATGGCGCTCCCGTGACACCAGAACTCGGATGCGGGCGCTTGAGGCTGAACTACAGAGAAGGTACTCTAAGCTGTCGCTCAGTGGTGGCTGACTGGAGCAAAAATCACGAGGATCCAGGATATAAGACTGCAAAAGGGACTCACCGAAAGAATAATGGTGACGAAGAGGTACCCCGCCAGAAGAAGAATGATGTACTGCAGGAACATAAACAAGTCAACTCTATGCCGGCATCTCGTCTCACCAAACACGGTTTTGACTTTTTGACAGTCATTTTTTGGCAAACTGTGCTTTAGCCTCGCAATTGCAGGATAAGTTCCAACTCTAGCCGGGTGAATCAAATGTTTTGAAGGGTGTTGGGCAAACGGACGAATCGAAGAGATTGGGTTGCGGTGCCAAGAACCACCTGGCTGGCGCTTTCTATCTTGGACTTGGCGAGGTTTCTTGTGTCGACCAGACAGAGGTCATCCGCAGTGCTTCACAACCGCAGACGGCCCGAAGACCTGGTTATTTGGTAATATCACCAGTGCATCGTTGCACGAACCCCACTATAGCGAATCAACTGTCGTGAAGACTCGAGCAAACCGCCATGGAAAGCAAGGTAGGCGAGGAATGGACACCGAATGGCAATGAGCGGAAACCAAGCGAAGAGCGAAAGGCGGGGAAGTTCTCACATACGACCACCGAAACCGTTTCGCGATGTCGTGCGGATCCGTGTCCTGCTTGTTGGGGTACGGTTTGATGAAGGCCATGACGGCGGTTAGCAAGACAAACGGCCCCACTGCTTGCAACAGGATGAAGCGGCTGGGGTAGCCGTCGAAGAAGCTCGTGTAGACCTGCGGCACAAGCGAGCACACAAAAAACAAATTGCATTTAACCTGGACAGTATTCAAGGCAAGAGAGGAGCCGAGGCCAAGAACACAAAAGAGCCTTTTTCGACGAGTGCGATTGAAGTAGTCCGAATTTGTTTTCGAAGAAGCGAGCAGGCATGGTCTTAAAAAAACTACTCCAAAAGACCGGGAGAACTGAAAACCTTGGCTCATATCTCCAATACGCCACGTAAATGATCGTGGGATCAGCAGCTGGCAGGTTGCTTGTGGAGACTGTGCGTTACTGGAGTTCTGAAGGAAAACCACGCTGGAGATTTAGTCTTGATTAAAGCTTAAGCAGACCAAGGGGCTGAAACACCCAAACACTGCTCGTTCAACACAGCAGCCCTGATGCGAAGGCGACCTCAGAAAGACGAAGATGTGGGTTGTGATCTTCACGAGCGATCACTTCAAATTGACTCTTGATCACAGACACATGAAACTGTGCTACCCGCAAAAAAATCGGCCCGGCTTACTCGTGCAAACATTGCGGTGCTCAATCCGAGGTACGCCTTCAGTAGCCCGACAACGTAGCCCCGCTCCAAAGGGAAAGTCTGCATGCTGGAAAACAATGCGTGGTGATGTCAGCATAAACCCGACCACATGGCCCGCTCTGAGGGGAAGGTCTGCATGCTGGGAACTGCTTAATAGTGACATCAGCGATAACAACCAAAGGACTTTGGAAAGGATGATGCAGCTTATGCGGTCGTAAGTGGAGGGCAGAATGATGAAAGCCAGTACGGATGCCTAAGGGGTTTGAAAGGAGCACGAAATACAGGATGAGAATCGAGTCGCTCAAGGATCCGGCCATTGGCTCGGCCCGGAGAAAGTACTCTCAAATCTCAGAACTCGAGTGTTGTCAACCGTCGTATCAAATGTGCAGAGAAGAAGAAGAGAGGATCTTTTGAGACGGTAAAGCAGCAAGTCTTCACTGGTCTCTTCAATACTCTCGTGCTGTATTCGGCTCAGTCACAGGTCTGCTGAAAAGATTCAACAGCAGGGGGACGAAATCATGTTGGGCAGTTCGGAAACCGTCACAAGGACTATTGGGAAGTCCTGCCAACGAAGAATCCCAATCAGCGGACTCAAAAAACGTTTCTGTAAGCGCCACTTTGCGAAATGTTCCAGTGCAGGAAAAGCAAGCATTGGCCAACTTGTCCATGTGGACCTCAACTAAGTAAAGACCCTACATCTCAGTTGACGTTCTGAGAGAGTCTCAGCGCTTACTTGGTGACCATGATGGCAGTTGACACCCAGGGCTCCCCGTTTGAGCCGACCACCATAAATGCGCAGACCATCAAGTAAGGGGGTGTGATCACCTTCAGGCTCGTCAGCCATATCTGCACGAGGGATCCAACATTTGGTCGTCCCAAAGTGCATGCGGACTCAGCGAATGTATCCTTTGCTGCTCTAAGCTCCGACATTTACTTTCTGTCTAGATCAAAGCAACCACTGACATTTGTCATTGGCTCACAGGCTTCGTTAGATACACAGATAACCTCCAGAACAAAGGGTGAGGCAACTCCTACTCACCCCCAGATAGCCTGCCAAATTGAAGCTGGCACCGATCAGGACAGAGACCCAAGGGGGATAGAAGTTGTAGAGCAGTCCTGTTAGAATACCGTAACCCCCTCCAAAGTCCTTGCTAGATCCGAGCCCGTCGATTTGGGTCTGCGACCAGTTCAGCGTCTCTTTGAGATGCTCAGAGTAGACCGAAAAAGAATAGGTGAGACCTGAACATGCCTGCAGAAAGAGAAGAATCTGATTTGTCAGTCAGTCTGCGCCGTGAGAGTGTTGAGTTTCTTTTGAGTGGTGGAATGGGGAACTTTCTTTCTCAAAAGCACATTGAAAGTTCCAAAGAACTGCTGGGAAAAGGGACCTGTTTGGACGTGTATATTTTTCAAGAGAAACTTGCCGCAAGGCTTGAGATGCTTTCATAAAAGTTCTGATACCGTCCAGACTTCTTTAGAGGATAACTGCTACCGTCCGGAATTGCTCTGATTCACAGGCTTGATACGAACATCAATGCTCCACCCAAGAGAAATGCGGGCTCTCATACATTTTCCCAGTATGGTTTAGAGTGATGTACCTTGCGTGTACCATGCTGAAAGAGCGCAGCTTTTGATACGACGGTCAGACTCAGCTCACGCTTTGCATCTAGACTGTCTGGTATAAGCACCTGAGAACAGCATTCAACGGCAAAAGCTTACACCACCAACAGTCTTCATGCCGGATGACACTCCATGTTATAAGATCTGTCAGAGTATGAGACGAACCTGAGGTCTTAGAATTAATGCACACTGAAGCAGAATGTGGTGGTTGAAAGCGTGCTTCTGAAGCAAATGAGCTCTTCATCAAGAGTCTTTCGAAAGAAGTCAAAGCTAAGGTTTTTTTGCTCAGGTCAGCACCTCACCGCAGCATAAATTGCAGCAGCCAAGCCCAGCCATTCATTGTCCTTGAGCGTCCGTTGGTGCTTTTCTGACGCTACTGAAAAACTTTGCATGATTGAAATGGGACTCTCTGATATGATCAAGAAATGGTGGCTCAGCAAGTGTGCGATGCAATCAAAGCGCGCTGCCTTAGTAGCGATAATCGGCTCCTACGTTGCTGCAACATGTTGCCATACCAATGGGTTTGAATCCAGTGGAGCCAGCTCTGAATGTGTGTCCTGTGCACTAAGCGAGTGCGGAGTCGAGGAGGGGCCCTCATTCACAGTCAGTGAGACGATCAACTGCGACCTTATCAAATCCGCTTGTAGACACTCAGAACTCCTTGGACCCTAGGCTTCGCTGCGCATGACACTGGCTGTCCTGCCTACCACCCTGCTCAATGCTGCCATGCACCTAGCTAGACTAGAGTCTGCGTTTGGAGAAAACGACCTTCCTTCACCTTCCCTCCACCTCGAACTTGGAAGTTGCATCCCCCTTCCTCAGTCAGGAACTTCAAACTGGATCTTGTCCGAACCATTCCTTAATTCGCGCGCCAGGTGCATGAGAAACCGGCGTGCCTCGGCCTTCAAAATGGCAGACCAAAACCAAATTTGAAGGAAAACCGGCAGAACGTAGTGCATGAACGGTACTCGTTAACGATAACCTGTTGACCAAACCTGCAAACACAATGCAATGTGCAATGCCAGCATTGACCAAGGACTCCAGCTAGAGCTTGATGAGGAGGGCGCCTGATTACTCACAGGTACCTGGCCTGAGGACTCAAAGCAAGCTTGCTTGTTCAGAAGGCAAGGGTTGCAGCTTCATGTGATGTGTGATGTTGGTAAAGCAAGCGAACGTTTCAGACCTGGTGAGACTAACTTGTTTCGAAGGGCTGGGGAACGGTGTCTAATCTTAAGAAGCAGCTCCTCGTGCAACTTCGCGAATGCAGGAGCCAAGCGGGTCGGTTATGTTAGGTGGAAGTAGAAGATAGAAAATCGAAAAATATTGTGCTCAATTGAGGATATGGATCCCCCAAAGTTTGATCCAGGGGCACTAGAGGCGCCACCAACGACACAAGTTCGCAAGGACCTCGGATTCTGGAAGCGCTTCTTCCGCCAGAAGGAGGCGGTGACTGGCCTAGTTCTGACCAGCGCGTGCCTCTTCCTGTCGCTTCGAATCATGAACGACAAGAAGCGCATCGAAGCTGGGACAGCAGAATGGGAGAAGGTGAACAAAGAAGTGGAGAGTAGGAGGGAGGAGAGTGCGCGGTTAGCGGAGGAGAACAGGGGGCTGCGCACTGCTTTGGACGGGTTGAGAGAGCGGGTTTTGAATGAAGTGAGGATGAATGGGCGGAAGCTGCCACCATTGGAAGCGCGGGTCGGAACAGTGTTTGCAGAAGCGGAGTCAAAGTCACAGGTCGCGGTGCCGGAAGGGAGAGAAACAGAAAATACGGGTCAAGGTAAGGCGCCAGCCAAATTATATGTTACTTTTGCATGATGTGCGTATGTTGTTGTGGAAGATTGTTGTCGGATCCAGGGTGCAAGGTTGATCCAGGGGCCTCAAGGTGCCAAGCAGGAAATCAATCAGCTCAGCATTAGAGCTTAAAGAAGTCCGAGGTACTCGATTATAGATTTGTGTTCTGCAGTTTCTAGGTGCTTCTGTTTGGCTCTCATGTTAGCGGTTCTGTTTGGCTTGTTGATTCATCTGGCTCATGTGGTTGGCACTTTTTAAGCCCGTAGTGGGGCAGCCAACGTGGTACTTTTGTCATTTGGTGAATGTAAGCGAACTCTCATGCATCAACGTGCAAGCCATTGGGATTTCTTAGACTCAGGGTGCTGCTTGCCCTTGGGACAGGGTGCTGGCTGTTTGACATGGGTCGAAACTTTGTGCAACGCTGGGTTTGAGAAGCGACCAGAGGAAGACTCGAGCTAATTGAATTTGCAGTCAAAAGTCACTGCGACATACCTCAAAGTCCTACCGTCAGGGGGTAATGAATGCCCCCTCTCCTCCCTATTTTGGGGCTCATCAGGTCTTTATGTCATTCTCAGCAGCTGTAGCAGCTTCCTTCTTGATTTTGCACTCACTGGGCTCAATTGGCCGAACTAGAGTTTCAAGCATTGTTTTGACTGCACGTCAGAGTATTAGAGACAAGCTTTTACATACTTGTCTGGGCTTGGTAGCACCCATGTCTTATCTATACAGTTTTCTTGCTTGAATGTGGTAAAAACGGGAAGGACAACCATTGCCTGTTGATTGCTTGTTGTGTTTGAATCATCCATTCTTCTAGCCAAATCGACCCTTCTCTGATGCAGAAAGCAGACAGCTCACGAAGTCGAAGAAGGGGTTCTTTGTCTGATCTACAAGCTTGATCCACACAAGAAGACTGTTGACACCAAGATGGACGTGTCAGTTCCTTCTACCAACGAAATGGTGGCTCGTGCGCTTGAAGAACGGAATCTAAGCGCAACATGAGCTTCTCGGTTTTTCCAAGTATTGGATAGAAACAGGCTACAAGGCGCTTGGACAGCTTCAACAGTCCACTAGGTACTGTGTGGAACAATGCAAAGCTTTGCGTGCCAAAATGCCTTCGCTACGGTGAGAATTCCACATCCTACCAAGGCATGACGCACCTCTGCATTTCCCTGCGATCTCACCACGATTAGTGGCCATGTGCCAGCATGTATACAACTTATGGAGGTGATTCACTGCTGTGTTACTTGCTTGTGCTCCGAGACTGGGACGATGCTCCGACTGTATGGGCATGTACATGCATATCCGGGCCCAACACCTGCATGGCGACTTGGGGCTTGGAACTAATTGAAGTGAAAACCGCACGAGTCAGCAACCACTAGCTCGAGGATCGTACCCATGATGCATGACGCTAGAGCAATTTAACTTGATATTGCCAAGTCGAGACTTCGATTCTCCGCAGAATTCCACCCATGACATGAGGCAAATATGTCTTCAATCCGCCTCCGCTCTCAAAGTGACTACTTTTCATGAAGGAAACTTTGAGAGAACAAGTTGGTAGAGCTTCAACATGGACTGCAGCTTGCATTTCGCAAGTTCCGACTTGGGCGGGCTGAGGAAGAGCATCATATGCAGATTCCTGAATCGGACTCACCAAGTGCAGGATGCCAATGGCTGTACGTGCTGGCTGTGCAGTCACAATAACGAGTGCTCAGTCACATTGCTCACTGCTCAGGAGTCAGGGCCGCTCGCGCTTTCGATTTCTGAAAGCGGACCGCTCGATCGGACGGTCGGCGAGCCGCACGACTTGGATCGGACGTCATCCAAGCAAAGGAATCCCCCGGAATCTGAGGTCCTGCGACATGTCAACAGCATTTTAGGTAGATTCAAGAGTCAAGACTCGAACTCCGAGTGCTCAGCTGGAACTCAAAAGCCTCTCGAAAGAGGACCTTGCATTCTGATGGAAGTTGGCTGCCCTGCTTGAGAGCTCTCTGTAACGAGTCCTCTTGTGCCCTCGAGGAAGGCAGAAACGCACAGCAAAGACTATAGGATGGGGTGCATCCGGCAGCGCGCTTTTGCTTGGAAGGTGATGATGAAGCGATTGGATATGAAGCCCAGCAAGGCACCGGGGCACTTTCACTAGAGGAGTACGCATTTCAAGCACAGAGACCGAGCAGCTTCCGCCTTGGACAATGTGCATGCAAATGAAGCCGATCACAGACTGGGAGGTGAATTTGACACTCAAGGTGCCAACTTTATGTCGTCACCTGCTGAACCTCCAGCAGTAGGAAGAATCTACTTGACTGTCCGAGGGTGCGCTCCTTCCAAATGGAGGCGGTGCTGCCAAAGTCAGGTGCAAGCTGCACAAAGCAGCTGGGAAAACACTGGATCCTTGTGACGCTTAGCATTCTTCTGAGCTCTCTGGTGATTTCGGTCCTCCGCGGTGCTCTTCTTCGGGATCTGGAAGGGTGTCCTTATGCATTTACGGTTCTGTCTAACGCGCAAGGAGTTGAGACAGAAGTAGTGCAGAAGCACCGTCCCATTTACGCGGGGATGAATATGACATGTTATGTAAATCGCTGTCAGTCTTTGAGTAATGAAGGGAACAATACACAGGGAGCCGTTGATCATTCTGGCTTGCAGCAGCAGGGGCAGTCAAAAAGAGAGTCAAACAATGCTGATGGACATGAAGCAAGCACAAAAGGAGATCAATTGGAAGCTGCTCTGAAAGTGGCACGAAAGGAGGCAATTGAACCAACGGTGGATCAGCGGGGTCCTCCTGGGGGAGAAAGTAATGATTCAGTTGGCATTGAAGAAAGCACTAGAGAACTAGGTCGACCGGTTGTTCCTCTAAACACTGCAGAAGAGACAGCAGCGTCGCAGAGGCAGGGCCCTCCTGATGGAGAAAGTGATGATTCAGATAGCCCAGAAGTAGATGAAGCATTAGCAGTAGAAGAGGTAGATGAGGCATTAGCTGTAGAAGAGGCAGCAGGCCAATCGGCGTCGCTTCAGGAGGGGCCTCCTGATGAAGAGAGGAACGATCTGGGGGAGGCAAAAGCAAGCACAGAAACTGATCAGCTCGTAGCTAGTCTGGAACTCGCGCGGCGCCCTTCCCTGTACATCTTTTCAGCGCACCATTGGGACGCTAACATCGAGAACGAGTTTGAGCACCTCGTTTCAGATGTCGGTCCAGAAAATGCTTTTCTCCTTTTTGACGAAACCCATGAAAGATACTCTGGAAAGTGGCAGAACGTCTTTCACCTCAGGGACGGCTCGTACGCGTTTCGAGCGAGGACTGAGAGTGTGGCAGATCTAGGGCCGCTAGTGCTGCTTACGAACACTGAAGAGCTGACGGCAGGGAGCAATCTCTTTCATGACAGCTGGACTACAGTCCATGGAAAATTGGTTCTTGTCTACCGAGCTGTCCTTGTGGCGAACCGCTTTGAGTACGTATGGGTCATAGAGTCTGACGTCCGGTGTAAGGGTTCGTACAAGCATAGTCTAGAGAAGGCAGATAGTCTTAGTCATGACATCTTGGGTCGAGAGTTGAAGGTATACGGGGAGGAGAACAAAGATTGGGAACACTGGGAAGACTTGGAGGGTCCTGTAGAATTACGCAAACGCGTAGCTCTCTTCCTGCCTGTGATGCGACTCTCAAGGTTTGCCTTTGAGATACTCAGCACGGCAGATCACGACGGCACGATACGAGGGTATCAAGAAATCTACATACCAACAATACTTTCAGCATATGGAGGCACTCTTGGAGAGCTGCCTGAAGGTATGTTTGGGGTCTTTCAGTTTAGGCCAAAGTTGTCAAACGGAGAGTACGGGCATTTGAGTACATCACCAGGAGCAGTAAACATTCTGTATCACCCAGTGTTAGATGATTGATGAATCTTTTGTGTATACGGTACACTAGCTGGTCAAACAAATTGCGGTAATTCAACCGTCACAGCCAGGCTTCTTTTGCCCTACTTGAGCTGATCAAGGTCAAGTTATTCAAATAAGTTCAGGTCACAAACGTGAGGCCGGGCAGCTCTAGGTTAGCTTCTCTCTATCGATGGCGACTATGCCTCATACAACATCTGAAGAAGGAAAAACGCAGATGACCATGGGGAACCACTGAGTTCTCTCAGTAATTTAAGCCAGCAATGTCGGAAGAGCATATGGCTGTTTATGCGACATTCCGAATCATACCGGGTCGTCACGGCAACGGTGTACGATAGACATTCCGGCCCCGGGAGCAGGCCTCATGCAGATGGGGGTCGAGTTTTCATACAGCCTAAAAAGAGGGGAACATTACCGTACATAATTGACGAGCTAGCTGCCTACCAGCCTCGACATGGTGCGAGCTTTCAAGTTTCGATTGCTTGTGACCATCAAAGTCATATGTCTACATGGTTTGAAGAATGAAGTCGAGTTGTTTGGAGATAGATGATATGATAGCACGTCCGACCGCGACATGTCAGTGCGGATCGATCGCGAGCTCGAATCCAACGTGCACGTGCGTAGTACCCGGAGACTGCACATGGCGCGGGAGGCCTGAGTCACGGTTGCAGCTTACTGCATGATAGTGAAGTTGCTAGTATACAATTACCGACGGTCACATGCAATCATGCACATGTGCCGCTGCGGCCAGAGGAATACGCCGGCACGGAGGCCCTTCTGTCTGGCCGGGCCACACAGATTGGGAATTTTGATTGTGAAAAAGTCTTGGTGCACTTATACACGTACGTATATGGTATCTCTAGGTCACATGGTATACACGTCATGCGACAAAGATTCGCGAATGTAGACGCGTCTTACTGTTTGTGTCCATGATATCGGGTTGCTAAGATACGCTCACGGCTGCCGAGTCAGACCCGATCCAAAGGGTACCGTTGGCGTCGTTCAGGTGATATGAAGAAAGCAACACAAAAGCTGGTTAATCTGTGGCTTCAACAAATGTGCAGCCTACCTTGATGATTCGCAACGGAACAGTAAATTGTCTGACTTCAGCAGACTTTTGTCGAAGCTCAAACCACTCTACCAACGTCCTACTAGGGCAGCAATTTCTAGTTTTCTATCGAAACCTCATCTCATGCAGACTACAAGCCCCGCATCACAACTCTGCACCAACCCGCCAATGCGGTACAATCAATAGTATTTATGTTCAGAGTAGAAAGAAAGAAAGACTTCCTAATCGCTAACCAAGATCTGTACTACCGCTTCCTGCCTGCGAGAATACGAGAGATTTGCAGGCCACGGCTGAAGGCCGTGTTGAACAGCAGCCTGGTCTGGATGGTGGAGACGAAGGGCAGCCAGGCGAGAACGGCGACGGGGGCGAAAATAACGATCCCCATCCCGTACTCGTAGGTCCTGGCCATAGGCTTCACAGAGTCCCACAGCCCGAGCGTCTTGAGGGCTGGCTTGAAGACCAGGGAGATCTGAAAAAGAGCAATGAGCGACGGCACGTTCAGTTTGCGAAGATGTATACGGTTGTGCTCAGCGATTGTGAGGGGACGGAAGGTAAAAAAAGAAGCATCTTCCTGTGTTGGCCGACGCCCTTGAGCACAACTCAAGCGACACGGGAAAGCGCGTGTTGAGAACTACCGAACTTCGCGCCGAAAGCAAAGGGTCGCTCGCATCTGCCATTGGGAAGAAAGCCAAACAGCTTTTAGTAAATGCGAGATAGTTTGAAGATCCCCAATACGTTCCCTGCTCCAGGGGGTGAACGCTCGGAGCGCGTGCGCCTAAGGTCTGGCATGATACTCAGACGATGAAAGTACGAACAAGCTGCAACGTCGTAGGTGAGAGTCGGGGGACCGATGCTACCTCAGGCGACCAGATCGCCTCCACCTAGGGCCAGATTGGTCGCCGACGGCAAACTTTACGATTATTTGTGGGTCATCGAATGACTCTTCGTGGGGCATTGGATGACCCGTTCCCCCAAGACTCCCTTGCAATTGTGCGCTTTAAAAGCAGACACCCGTTTTAACACTCACCGACAAGAGGCCCCAGCCCGTGGGCACGAACGCGAGGATCGACGAGAAAAGGTCGCGGAACGTGAGGCGCGTGAAGATGAGGCAGAGGCTGATGATCACGATGGCCGCAATGAACGCGAGCGCCTTGACCAGGCGGAACATGAGCTGGAAGTCGGCGCTGAAGCGCTTGCGCCCGAAGGACACAATCTTGAGCAAGATGAGGACCGCGGCAACCACGATCCACGAGACGGCGTACACCTACGGAGGAAAAGGTTCGACTCGTTAAACAGTCACCTACTGGGTTTGGCTGAGAAGCCTTAGAGTTTGGCTAACACGCTGTCAGGTTTGGCAAAGACCCTGACTCAAAGGTTCAAGCGCTCTGCACCCGTACTCACCTCAGCCCTCTTGAGAAACCGGCACGTCCCGAGTACTTATGACCGAGTTTGAGATATACTCAAATCAACCGGAAATTCATTAAAGCGGAGGACCCTACTCGAGGTTGCATCGAGCAGACTTCATATCGTACATGACATCTAAACAAGCATTGGGCAAGAGGTTGGCGCGTAGCGAACGGAGTAGGTTGCAAACACGGAGTCGCCCTCCGGGTGAACGCCGCCAATCGGACGAAATGTCAGCTTCCTCAATACAGATTGCCCCCACAAAACCCACGGGTCTCGCACGAGCCCAGCCAATAAACTCACCCAGCCCGCCTTGTTGCCGTGCGTGACGTTCATCTGGTACACAACTCCGTACTGGAAGAGGAAGAAGCGCAGCGAGAGCGCGACCTCCCACAGCTTCCCCCAGAAGCCGGTGTACTGCAGGTGCTCCTGCTCCTCCGCCCACCACGACTCCCAGCTCTCGTTCGCGCTCACGCCGATGCCGCCCTTGTGGCCCAGCCACTTGATCCAGTCCTCGTAGTCCTCCACCGTCCTGTAATAATGACACGTGTCAGCAAAGGAGTGGTGTGGTCGTGCTTGTAATTGTCCTGATGCCGCCCTTGTGGCCCAGTTGCTATCATAGTCCTCGTGGTCCTCCACCGTCCTGTACAGGTGACACGTGTCAGAGAGGAATTCGTCGTTTAATACTGTTACTAGGCGTATCCATGGCCCCTTGTGGCCCAGCCACTTGATCCAGTCCTCGTAGTCCTCCACCGTCCTGTACAGGTGACACGTGTCAGAGAAGGATTCGTCGTTTGATACTGTTACTAGGCGTATTGATGCCCCCTTGTGGCCCAGGCGCTAATCCGTCGTTGTAGTCCTCCACCGTCCTGTACAGGTGACACGTGTCAGCAGATGAGAGGTTTTGGGGTGTGGTGATTATCGTGCACCTTCAGTGGGCGTCCTGATGCCGCCCTTATGGGGCAGCCAAATGACCAAGTCCAGACACATCGTCACTGACTTGTAGAGCTGACACGTGGCAGCAGCATATCCAGAACTCTGATCGAGTATGTGGTCAGTATCTAGGCCCTTGTCCACCAGCAATTGCTCCAGCTCTCATGGTCATTCAGCAATTTTGAGACCGAAGGAGGGACAATTCGACTAAGGATTCAGCACTGACACAAATACTGTATGGTATCTGGAATGATCAGGGAGAACGCTTGGAGCGTACTGATTTTGGGTGACACATGTTGCTTAGCGGCTGCGGAGAAGAAGAAAGCGGCTTCTTAGCTACTCGGATCAATCTGCTCGGAGCTATTGAGCGAGCGAACGTGGTTTAGCTAGCCGCATATCTTAAGGTAATTGCTTGCCCTGGCACGAGCAGAATACAGTCCCATCCGCGGCTCCGTTAAGGACCTAGCGTATGCACGTCTACACCACGAAAACCCGCCTTCTTGTGGGTCCGCCGCTTTTTTACAGGAACAAGTACGGGCGCCACCGATCAAGAGGAATCAAGCTTCAAAGCTGACTCACTTTTGCCAGTCGAAGCCGGAGGGGTTGAAGACGAAGGGCGCAAAGAGCCAGGAGGCAACGAGGAAGTAGAGCGAGAAGGTGAGCAAGCCGTAGGAGGCGCCGCCCCGCTCGAAGCTGCCGTACGCCTTCCACACGATCAGCAGCAGCAGCATCTCCAACCTGGAGGGAAAGGGTTGTAGGGTCAGAGAGTGTTTTCTAGCTAGGAAAGTGTTTCTGGGACTTCTAAAACAGGTTTGCAATCTGGAACCCAGACGAGTCAGCGACAGTTGACGAGCTTCATTGGGCAATGGTCTGGACAGTCGCGTTGAGTCTCAGCTAAAGACGGGTTGCTCGGATTCCACGCAAGCCGGTTGCCGGTCACCCAAAGTAGGCACGTCAAACGAAGATGGTAAATGAAGCCAAGCAAAGTACAGTTGGAAGACTAAACTCACGCTTTGACGAAGTGGCTCCTGGAGTAGAGCCGGTAGTTCTCGGCGAACTTCTCGTGCCGCACGACGAAGCCGCGCCCAGTGGCCCGGTACTTGGCACCGCCGTGCAGGACGGTGCGCCCGAAATAGTGCGTCTTGGTGCCCAGGGAGAAGGTGAAGAAGACGGACGCAAGCTGCAGCTGCATCATGATGAAGTTCAACAGGGCCTGCAAGGAGCAAAAAGAAAGTCAAGTCAGTAGGGATTCCTTGGAGACAGAAGAGAATGAGAGGCTCAGCGAAGCGGCGATGTATTTGGAGGTGACTCCAAACCCCCTCGAGGGTGTCTTGAGCACGTTGATGCCGCTTGCTGCACGTTGTTCAACATTGTTCTAGTTATGAGTCACTGAGAGGCGGAAGAAACTCGGTCGCAAGAACGCCTTGCCGCGATGGCTCTTTCTCGCAAACCCTACCTCTTGTCCACTTCCCCCTCTGGTTCGGTCCTTTTAAACTCCCCTTTTCAGAATCCGGTGAGATGAGAAAGGTCTCAGCAAGCTGCCCGAGGTAAGAAAAGGTAAGAAACAGAACCAAACAAGCCAACAAAGGTTCCGCCGCCCACCTGTCTGAAGCCCTGCTCCAGGCCCATCTCCATGACCATGGGCAGGCCCATGAGCAGCCCAATCTGGACGATCGAGACGGTGTTGATGGCCCCGAGCAGGGAGTTGTTCTTGGTGATTTCGGCCTCCTTTTCCAGCGAGTACTGGATGCCGCTCATGACCAGGTAGAACTTGCCGTACAGGAACGCGTACAGGCACAGCACCACCAGCTGCCATGGGAGAAAGGTGCCGGTCAGTGAGGCTTGACATTCTGACCAGTCTAGTTCGTGTGGGACGTTTTTGCGACCGTTATTTCATTCCGGATCGTGGGAGTCTTCACAGTCATTGGGCAACTGCGAATGTGAACGAAATGGAGGCAAAGGACGAACCGACGAAACTTTTCTTATCATGGAGATACCTTCCCGAACACGAAAGAAATGTAAAAGTAAGTTTTCCTAGCTCACAAGCGGTTGCGCAGGGAACATTGTAAGGAAACCATGAGAGCCGCCCACCATAAGAAGGAAATGTCCTGATTGGAGCAGGCTGCAGCAGATTAAGCACGACGGTCTCCGTCCAGAAACCTGATTCCCTGGCCGTCTATGCACACTGAAAAGCTCACCATGGTGTTGAAGAAGAAGCCGATGGTCGTGAACCACGCGGACATCATCCGCAGGAAGTCCAGCCTGTGGCCCAGCCGGTAGATGTCCCTACTGAGCGTCTGCTCGCCGTTGCCGTTGGCCACCTTGGCCTCGAACAAAGACACCTGGTTGAGCCCCACGTCACGCCCCTTCCCGACCTGGATGTACTCGTGGTGCGTGATGTTGCCGCGGCGCAGGGTCGAGTTGAAGCCTGACGAGAGACGGGAGGGTCCAGATCAAAATGAGCGGTTTCCGCTTCTCAAGCTTTCAGAGTCAAAGGGTTCAAGTTCTTCTAAGGTCGCTGCTCTGCAGGAATGGGTTGCACAAGGCCGCAGCTGATGCTGGGTAGGAAGAACCTGGTGCATGTGTTTTTCACCGCAGTCAGGGTATTGATGGGGACGAAAGGCCCGATCGATATTATTGCTGCTCGCAGAAGCGCAAACATTCTCGGAAGGTCTGGGAGACGTCGGAAGCCAAACACGACTTGCTTCCGGATTTCTTCACAATGAACAGAGCGTGGTAAACAGGTCAAGATGAACGAGGAGTCGCCTCGTTGTGCGCATGGAGCATGAAGGCTCACCAGCATAGATATCCTCGCTCAGGTTGATGACCCTGGAAGACTTGCTGATGCCTCCCCTTGTGATGTGGAAGAGGCGGTCGAAGACGTCGGGATGCCCGTAGTGGAACCGCACCCTGCATGTCGAAAAGAGCGGCCATGAGCATTGAGGAGTCCGAATGAGGCATACCAAAAGCTCATGACTCCGTCTCAGTATACTCCTTATGCCAGCCAAAAGCGAGGGCGCCGAAAGAGGATCTCTGAACTGAACGACGAAAATAAAGGTCAGAGGCGTGGGCACTTGCGATTCAACGAAAGAAGGCCTTTGAATCGGACTCTGCCACAAACAAGCACACGTTGCGACCTCGACAGATTGCCGCATCTTTGCTGGAAGCCTCACGGTAGGGCTGCCCAAGACTTACTTGAGCGGGTTGGCGAGCACTCTCTGCCCGATGGTGACGAAGCTCATCTCCTGCTGCGACATGAACCAAGCCAGGGAGGACACGCTGCAGGTGACGGGAAGCACTATTAGCATAAAGCGGGTGAAGAGATGCGGACGGTTCTTTTTCACGTAAGAAGAAGAACTTGGCTGCGCCGGAGTCAGGTGCTGCTGCAAAGCTACCTAAAAGGAGCAGGTCGCGTTGCTACAATGGCAACAACAGCAGCAGAAACGGCAAGCCGGACTAATTGATGATTGGCTGAAAAAAATCGCTTTGGAGAAGCGCACTTCTCACCAACGTATCCACAAGAAACACCGAAAGAGAGAAAAGACAACCTCACAAGTATCCTGTCCTACACATTCCTGCCCACTCAGCGCTCGATACAGATGTGCTCCCTGACCCCCAGCGAAAACTAAAATCTCAGCAACAACGCAGTCTGCCCACTCACCCGCCCGTGAAGATGTGCTCCCTGACCCCCAGGATTGTGGCGGGCCGGATGCCGTGGTTCTCGTGGAACTCCTGCAGCAGGTTGCGCATCTTGAACGTCTCCTCCAGGTAGTGGTCCTGGTTCATGTCGATGGTCTGGAGGGCCTCGCCGCGCGTGAACACGATCGCGTGGTTCTGGTTCTCGGGCTTGCCCTCGCCCAGCTTGGGCTGCCCAGGGAGCATGATGCGGTAGATCTCCTACGGGAAAAGGTGGGGAGACAGGTCAGCATTTAGTCCATTCAGCAGTGTAAGTGCTTTTCTGTACTTGAAAAAAATGACAAGTTACTATCAAAAAGGTGATACATCTTCTATACACTTTTCAGTCCGGAGACTACAAAGCTGCAATACTCTACTCGTAGATGGCCTTCAATTGTGCAATGAAAAAGATTTGTAGATGATTGGAAGAGAGTTACGCGGGCAATCGCCTGCGGGGAGCGGTATGCAGCTACGTCTGCCAGCGCACCGTTCAACGGCGTTTCGGTCTATAAATGACTTGAGCGTGAATGAAAGGGGTTGCCGGAGTCGAGAGAATTTTGGCTCACGTCCAAGGTGCGAGTGGACGGCGCAGTTTCGTGATTGATGCAGCGCGGCAGCAACACTTTCATCAAATGGATGTCGAGGTCCTTGAACCGAAGCTTCGTCGAACAGATGGTCTCAGCTTCAAAAAGATCGGCGTTCTATAATCACTCCTCGAGCATTCTGAAAGATGGTTTCGATTGCAGAGTGATATTCTCGACAGGTTGTTCAGACCCTGGAGCGGGAAGCTTGCTCACCTGCTCGAGCCCGTTCGCGTCAGCCTTCACCAGGACCGAGTAGTACTCCTTCCGCGTTTTGCCGTTCTCCTCGAGCTCCTTCTCGTCAATGTACGCAACGCGGAAGGCCTCGTTCCTGAGGTAAAGGATATGATATTGAGCTTGGAAGACCCGAATTGTGACGAACCTGAGCTTGATGAAACCCTTTTGGCTCACAGAGAACTAAGGCTGCCGCAAAAAGGTTGCCCGTGTTGATGAAACTGGTCCTTACACGCTGGTTGTAAGAAAGAAAGCAATTCAAGAAAAGCCCAATGACTGGAGCACTGGCTAAGAACTTGCAAACTTCGACGATTGGCGGCTCAGGTCTTTCCACAAAGGTCAATTTACGACTCGCCTAGAACCACGCAGGATCTTTCCTGAAGCGAAAACGGGGAAAAGACCACCGGCAGAATCTAGCCCCATAAAACGGTCTTTCTACATCTCTCAGGACAATCGGAGCGAGAACAGTGATTCCTCACTTCTTCATGAGCTCGAAGATGTCCACAGCCTCCTTCTGGTTCTTCCGCTTCTGCGTGCCGTAGATCTGGCAGGCCGCCACGTAGGTGAACTTCATGTCGGCGATTGCGTTGATCTGCGCCCACATGGAGCGCTGCACCTTCTTGTCCTCGTCGGACGCCTTTGTGACGGACAGGTACCCCTCCTCGATTTGCTGCGGGGTCGCCACGTCGAAGAAGGCCTGGAGCGCCAGCGCGCGCCGGTAGTACATCATACCGCGAACTGCGGGGAGGGAGCAAAATGGCCGTCATATTCCAGAAAATGGATGTTGACGGACAGTTCTGCTTCTGGAGGCGAATGCACCGGTGGTGAATCCTGCCGTGGACAGCGGGGAGTCAAGGGATTGGCAATGAAGTTCGGACATAGATGATATTTATAATACTGGGGGATAAGTCACGCGAACCTGCTGCGCACAAAGGTCGGGAACAGAGGAGGCAGTGAAAGCAAACCAGAAGAGCCAGCCTACACAGGATCTAACCGCAGTGATAAAGACGAACGATGCCATCGCTCCCAACTTCTCACACAAGATTGAAGGTGTACAAAGGAGACGGTTCCTGTTCGTTAAACGACTCGCAGAGAAACGAAAAACCCATTCCGCGCAAATCGGATCTCAGGAATCGAGTGCAACGTCAGTGCGACAGATCGTTGTTTTCCGCACCTGTGCGCGCCAGCGTCTGCCCCTTGTACGAGGCCCACAGCCGGATCTCCTTCCCGTCGTCCTTGGCGAGCGCCTCCTCCTCGTTCTTGCACTCGATCCGCTCCAAGAAGTTGGCCCACTCGTCGGGGTAGATCTTCTGGAGGTAGAAGAGCGTCGAGATGCCGTCCTCGTTCTCCTCGTACAGCTCCTTCTTCGAGTAGGTCACGATCTCGCTGTAATAGGGCGTCATGACGCTGCACGAGAATAAGAGCAACTTATGCATCACTGAACGTATCCAAATCTTCCAGCCAAGCTCGGTTCAAACATGGATGAAACTGTCTCCTGTTAAATAACCGTGACCGACACCTGCTTCATGGCAGCTAACTGTTAAGGAGGACAGCAGATTTTTTTCAACGATTCCGCTCTTACCAACGCTTCGGGTCCCGATCTGATGCTTGACAGGAATAAACTGTAGGTAGCCAGTCGGTCAAGAGCAAAGCCGAGAGCTCTGTCGATTCGAACCGGACGTCAGACTGTCGCACCTACTGAACCAAAAGGTTCTTTTGCGGGGGGGACTCGTAAGCGACGACTTGACGAAAACCAACATCCGGGCCGCCTAATTGCGACGCCACAAACGCCTTTGAAACGCACCTGAAGGAGACCATGTGCTTGACCTGCGGCGCCCGCGGCATGTTCATGAAGAGCGAGTTGGTGAAGAAAGAGATGCGGCGCCGCGCCTCAAGATTCGCAGGCACCTCCTGGGCGGCGTCCTTGATGGTGAGGAGCAGGTGGAAGCGCTTGATCTGCAGGTGGACCAAAAATAGTTACTTGAATTGGTCGAGGCCTGCTCAATGGCAAATTCAGGTGCGTGTCAGCCCGGGGTAAGCCAACAAAGTAATCTTAGGTCCCCTTTGGTACGGTGTAAATATGGACGACCCAGATGGACAATCAGTAACACGTAATTCCTCTACGCAATCTTTCAGGAAACAATGTGTAGACGACAAGTCGGAAGGCAAGGCAATGTCTCGACGACAAGTCGGAAAAGAAAATATCTGCAATTGCTCCGTCGCAAAAGCAACAGCCCAGCTTCTGTAGAAGTGGACACCGAATGACGGCAGACTTCTTCAGGTACGTTAAGCAATTGCTAGGCCTTTGACACCAAACACAACTGCTAAAGAAAAGCGGGAATCAACCTACCTGTTCCTCGAACACTGGGGTGAGCTGTGGCGGGTAGGCGACCGCGGGCTCCGGATGGAGGGTGGCAAACAGCTGGGAGGTCTTGCTCTTGGACAACGCACCACTGATCTCCAGTGCCTCTCTGCAACAGGGGAGAAAGAGTACGTCATTTCGCTGCCCTTCTTGCTGTCCTTCCGAGGATAATGTCAAGGCAATGATTTCAAAGAGCGCAGCCCTCTCAGCTGAGAATCTTAGCTGTCTGCAGAAAGCAGCAGGAGTCGTAAGCATCGCGCAAAGAATAAGGGCTCGTGCACCGAACGCGAGCAGCCTTGACAGCATTTGTGCACGTAGAACTTTTCACATCGTTGTCCACTCCCACCCCTTCGAGCACCAAACTTTCGTATCAAGCTTGAGGATCCGAAACGAGCAAGCTCCTCACCTGGCTTGATCAGACAGCATATCGCGCGTGACCACCTCGAACATGTCCTGCAGCACTCGGATGACCTTGCTGCGCAGCGCGGGGTCTGCTTTCATCTGCAGAGTAAGTCCAGAACGTGTGCTTCCTGATCTCAGACAAGCTTCCGCTATAGATTGGTGTGTCGACGCTCATACCAAGAGAAAGACTGCGCCCACAAGCTGCAGGGAGGGCGGCGTTCTGCGAGCAGTGATGGCAGAGAGTTCCGAGATGAGAGAGGTTTAGTCAACGGGTAGTCTCAGAATGTTCACAAGGGAAACGAATCTTGGAAGAATGATGCAGCAGATGAAGATCTACCTGGCGGAATGCCAAACTCTTGCTTGGATGGACCTCTCTTGGTCTTTTCGGAAAAGGAGACAAGTTGAGAAACTGGTATTTGGCGACTAACCAGCAGCTCGACCAGCTCGACCACTTTCTCGTGGAACTTGGGCAGCTTCTCCAGCCGGAAGGTCGAGACAAAGCCCTGCATCATGGTGCGCTCTGCCTCCTCGAAGAGAGCCGCAATGACCCTGTTAGAATAAGGAGCGGGTCAGCAACCCTAACAATACGTCCGTGGATTTACGGATGTAGAGGTCCTGGAATCCCAGCGCAATCTGGGAACAGAATATTGTTCATCGGTTTTGGATTCATAAGCAATCGCGCGGCTTCACCAAAAGCCAAACAAGACACCTTTGCAAGGGACGAAGCATGCAAGAAGACGTAAGCAATTCATTTTGCAGCGCTTCCTAACCAAGGATTCATTAACGACCATCTTGGAATAATCCCCATGCAGCATGTCTGTCCGTCTCACCCAACACAAGGAGAAGAAGATTCCTGTAAAACGCTGCAACATAGACAATTATAAGGGGACTGTTACTTTGTACTGCGACGAGTCCGGGGCGTTCGATTGCCACTCAATGTAGAAGACGGGTAAGAGCACCCACCACTTCTCCTGGGAGCCCACGATGAGGTCGTCGAAGAGGAACTTCAGGCTCGCATAGCACTCCTCCACCGCGCAGCGCATGTACTCGTCCGCTTTGATCTTGCGCCACAGCTCCGCATCGCTGCCGCTGTGCTCTGCAGCGGTCTTCACGGCCTTGTAGATCTGCAGGTAGAGGTAACATGGTATCAAGAGCCACGTAAAGCGCTCCACTCGAAATATATCCTTCGGGGCTGGCATTGAGAGTAGATAGCAAGCTCCGGCCTCCTCTCGTACTATTTCCGAAGTCCGTAGGATCCTCGTCAACCATCTTCGCAACAAAACTCTCCACGCACACTGCGTCCGTCATCCTAAACTTGGTTATCAGCCTTTTCAGAGGCTGAAGCCTGGTCCAAACGACCTTGCGAGCGATAAGACCTTGGAATTGGAGAAATTCCGACTCGCGAAGCGGGATCCACTAACCAACCATAGAAAAGTTGAGGGGGTTATAGTGTAGTACCTTCGATGCGAGGAGGAAAGGTGGCCACTGAACCACCTCGGAGCCGAGCTCGATGGCCGAGTACGGGACAAGCATCAGGTCGAATTCCCTGCATAGACAGCGGAGCAGATATCAGCAAACGTCATCTGCCAAGACACAGGAGGCTTCCATTTCACCACCACTACACGAAGGCAAAGAAAACCCTTCAGAAATATGTGTCTTGAGCCGGGACCCGAAATGAAGCAATGTTTTTGCACGCAGTTCTGCTTCTCAAAGGCTTGAGCGCCTCACCTGTTGCTGATCAGGTCCTCCTCGCGGAAGCTCGTGATCACCTCGTTCCAGAGCTGTGCAAACTTGGTCGCCTGCTCCTTGGTGTCGATCTGATACGGAAATAAAATTCGTCAGGGGGAGTTTCGTGAACGAGCCGAGCCGAAATGCTTTCAGCGTTATACCGCAACCTTGACCTCTTTCCCGGTTCTAGAGCGGACCAAAGAGCCATCTGAAGAGTCGTAACTCCAATGCCAAAGAATCGGAGCGTTCACGAGCATCAGTCATACCTGAGCGAAAGAGTTAAGACATCCACGACCCGACAGAAATCCAGCTCTGAACCACAGGACAGCGGTGACTCTTTGCAGCTTACCTTTCTGAACGACCTCGCCAAAGCGAACCTCCGGGGCGCCGCGACTGGGGCAGGGATGAGGTTGTCGTTAAACGCCCCGGGCAGGGAGCGGAAGCGGGACCGCAGCATGCCCAGCGTACGGATCTGCACAATGAAGCTGCTTTCGTGAAGCTGCTTTCGTCAGGCCAAATGAAAGTTTGTGAACGGAATTAGGTGGCAATTGATATCCCGCCTGTTGAGTGAACTGAGTGTTCGTGAGCTGAATCAAGTGTGAAACGCTGCCATGACCGCGTTGCAGCTAGATACAGCTTCAAGACCCATCCCAAAGAAGTGCGGGAAATTTCTCGCAAATGAGATACCATCGACAGTGCGTTAGGAGAGGTGGATGAATACAGGTCGCTTACCTCTCCTAGCCGCTGGAAGGCGCCGTATGTCCCGCCCACAATGGTCGAGAAGATGGCGTACCAGATCTGCGTGTCTAGGAAGTAGACTATGATCACAGGCGCCCAGATGGCCACAATGGCCCCAGCGTTATGATTGCCTGCGGGGAAACGCAAAATAGATCAGAAGAGACAGAAAAGCGGAGCCAAGCTGTCCACCTTCAATCGCGTGCGGGGCTTGGCACTAGACGAGAGTAGGCCGACTCGGATCAGCGGATCTCGCAGGTCGCTTCTTGCAGGGAGAATGCAGGCACAGAGCGACGACGGCTTACATCCTGGACAGATTTCCGCCCACTGGTAGTACAGCTTTGTGTTGCTCGCGATGGCCCGCGTAGGCGTTACCAACGGCTTGATCTGCACCACAATCAAAAGATCAGTGATTTTCAAGAACCTTGGCAAGGCTGCCAAAAACTCGCCATAAACGTTCAGGTTCTGGAGCATGTGCTCCAACCGTGAACCACAACCAGGGGGAACTGAGCCCTCACAAATGAACGAAGATCGACAGTATCGCTTTGTAATGGCCTGACGATCAGATCAAGAAGCTGTTCAAAGGCAGGTGCTGCCCGCAGGCAATGGCTAAGGACGTACCTGTAGGTTGTAGCTGAAGAGCGTCTTGCAGGTGAGTAGCGCGACCCAGAAGAGGCTGTACTTCGCGAGAGACCAGGTGCTCTCGTGCATGCCTCGGCCCACGTAGAGGCTCGTCTGTGAAGGGAATAAAAGATAAAATAAGCGGATGATGAGCGGAACTGAGAGTTATGATTATGAACAATCGAGGGAGAAGTAGAGCGATAGAAGATGAGAAATGAGCTCACTCCTCGATTCCACTGCAGCAATGAGCAGAAGAGACGGTCAAGATACATGGCCGAACTTAGCCCTTCTCGCAGGCTATAACACGCACTTGCTCAGCCATCAAACTCTTTGGCATGTTCCAGAGCGAATAGACGTAGTACCTGCGACCACCAGAGACTGAGACGGACGATCTTCCAGTTGGACATCTCCAGCTGGCGCTTGATGAGGGGGAAGCAGAAGAGAATCAGAGCGAGGGCGTTCGGCAGCAGGTAGATGGCACACACGGAAATGTACAGGGCCCGGCTGTTGAAATCCTGGAGGAGCAGGCCCTTCAGATCCTTGGCAAAGCCGCCTGCAGGAGACGAGCCGAAAGTCGCGTTTGTACTTACATCTCAAAATCGGATCGAACTCGTCGCAAATTGAGCTCGAGGCTGTCGTCAATGTCTACAGTGCAGCCGGATACACCTTCACGGGCGCAACCGTGGCACTAAAGTCTTGAAAATTTGCAGTGAGCGAGGAGGAACATCAACACGTGCTGTGAAGGAGCAGCTGAGACGGGACCTTATAGAGGGTATGGCGAACGTAAGATTGACTCCCACCTGGATTATCCCACATGTGCACGTAAAGGACGACGAACAGGATGAACCAGACCAAAGCCACCACCAGCTTGCTGAGGAGGCGAATCATAGTCGAGCCCTTCATCGTCCTGTAAAGCCCCAGGCTGAACCAGACATCCAGAACAGCTGCAATGGAGATCGAGAATCGAGTGTAAAAATCACGTCACTTCACGTCAGCTATTGACTTGAGTTGATAGTCATACAGGTTTTGGTTGCGAAAAGCAGTAGAACGTTGCATTATCACCGGCGCGAAAGCTCGTAATGAACCAAAGAACACGCTGTGCATAATGTTTTTGCCACGAGTGAAGCGCTGCTAGGTTTCGACTGGCCCACCTTGGAGGAGGCGGAGGATGGAAGCCGTGATGAAGACGCTGATGATCTTCTTGAACTCGTCCATGTCCGTGAAGAAGCTGTACCACTTCGGGCTGTAGGCGATGATGATCAGAGCCTGCATGCGAGGAGTCGTCAGCGTTTGCCAAGGCTCTTTGTCAGAGCTGATCTCCGCTCCCCGCCATAAATCTAAGCAGTTGACCTTTCTCAGCGAGGTCGGACGAGGCACTAGAATTCTGCAAATATACGTTAGCAGCGGTTTTTCATTCAATGAACTTTTAACGTCGCTTTCGATCGACTACAGGGTAATGCTTAAAGCGACGGCTTCCTAAAGAGCATGAAAGGCTTCGTATACAGCAGTGAGACTGCTCCTCAGAACGATACCTGCAAGAGCAGGATGAAGAAGGTCCACATCCGGTCCCAGCTGCGCCAGAGGTGCCAGAAGGAGCGGTACTCCACGAAGAACGCCTTGCGCTCCCTCTGCTTCCCCTTGGGCACCACCTGCTTGACCGCGGCGCCGCGGCCCTTGAGCGGCTCCGGAGCGACGAAGAAGTTGGAGTCCAGCTTGAGGGGCCAGCCGAGGGTGAAGCACCTCTCCTTCCTGTTGCAGACGAGAAGAAGCTCAAAGTCCAGCTTGAGGGTCCAGCCGTGTACGAAGCACTTCTCCTTTCTCTTGCTAACAAAGACAAGAATGAAGATCAAGGGGACCCTGGCTTTGTCTGTTCTGTGGCAGGAGTGACAGAAGTATGTGCGCTGTCCATTACAGCTTCGAGAATGGATTCGGAACGGCCAATTGTTTCTGCGACTCGGACTTCGACATAAGTGCAGGCTGATTGCTTTTAGCTTCGTGCGAATCTCTTCTTCTGGGAAAGACTACAACCAAGTATGAAGGCCGGCATGTTGAAGAGTCATATGGCTTCGTTCAACCACATGCTTTGGCCCAAGCAACGTTGCCCATGGATTGAACTTGAGCGCTGCAACCTTCGAAGAAGCGAAGCTATATCAATGGAGACCAATTCAAGCGACGGAGTACTTGCCAGAAGAACTCGTTGATGTCATCGTAGTTGCGCCAATTCTCGTGAGGCGCTTTGCCACCGCCGTTGTTCTCGGACTCCTGCGGATGTTTTCGCAAAGTTAAGGTAACACACCCTTCACAAGAGCACGAAGTTCAATCTGAGCGGTCTGCGCAGACTGGCAATCAGAGTTGCACTAACCATTCGCATCTGGGGGGCGGTGCAGAGCACCTGTCCGAAGGTACATTGCTTTTTCGCTCCGTCCTAAGCAGTAAATAAGCATATCAAGACCATTTTGCAGGCCTTGCAAAGTTGTATGAAGGCACCCACCTTTCGGATAACCTCGTAGATCGGGATCACCACGTTCATCAAGAAGGCCTTGTCGCTGCCCCCAAAGCCTGGACCAGGATACTCTGGCCGCACATTCTGGCCTGTAGCAAGGCTGACGTTGCCTCCCAGCATCCCAATGACTTCCCAGGCCATCTGCATGAGCAGAAACGAATGACTCGATGCTGAAGATGTGCTCGTGTTTTTAACGGAAGAAGAACTCAGAAGCTGGCAGCATGCACCCCTGCAAATGAAGAGCATCAAAGCAAGGTTGTCGTATATCAACAACTGCAGCTCATCAGCGGACCCCTACAGAAGCAACGCTGTATTCGAAGGATCTGAAAACGAGCAACTAAGGTTGCGTATTCACATTGTGGAAGATGTAGGCGAGGCACTCGGGCATGAAACGGAGGTTGCCAGCCTCTCCCCAGATGAGAAGGAACAGGGCAGTGTAGAGAATCTGCCTCTGGGGGACCTCTTCAGGGGCGTTGGGCAAGCTGTAACAGCAACAAAAAGATGTAAGTGTTGCGAAATTGATACAAAGATGCGGACATACTTAGACGCTTCTGTGTTGACAATACATCGCAGCTTAGAATATGTTTCCTGCCTAGGTTTCAAACACTAACGCTGAGTCGCTGATCAGAAGACCGCAAGAAACCTACGTCAGGTTCTTCTTCCGGTGGAGGAACTTGCACCACTGCTTGTAGTTCTTGGACACCTTGTTCATGACCTCTTTGATTGCGCGTCCATCCAGCTGCACACAAAACGATAAGAACGTTGTAGAGCTGCCAACGACGAACTGCAAGTGAAGCGCGAGGGAGGCAGCCAGCAATCCACCAGCGAGGCTAATCAGAATGATTCTAGAAGAGAGCGGCAAGGTAGGAATGCAGGGTGCAACCATCTGAAGCAGTCCATTAGTAGAGCAGACTTGCAGAAGTCCGAAAACCTTGGAGACGAAAAATAGGACACACTCACAGGCCCACTTGGATCTGGAGGAGGTTTCCGCAGTCTCGCATGCGTATTGGCCAACAAAAGAATCAGGTGCTCGCGCTGGTTTCGAACATTGTCTTTCTGCAGGTTTGAAGAGAGAAGCAGTGATGTCAGAGTGCTTTCTTGCAGAGGACATCAGTGGAGCCGACCTGCCTTAATGGAGCAGCTAAGGATGCAGAAAACTGCCGAGGTTTATGAAGAGCCACCTGGAAGACAATCAAGTAGAGCAGTCTCAAATCATGGATGCAGAAGCAATTGATTCTTTTGGGTACCAACCTGAAAGCCGAAGGTCAACTCGAGCCAGTCGAGGATGTCCCAATCTGGTGCCTGGCGGTTGGCACGGCGGGCACCAGAAGGTGCAGGCAAACCGCCAATCTGCTTCAGGGCATCCACTGCAACCCGTATCTGTGCAAAAACGGAGGTCAACCGTTGTAAGTCTTATGTTCTGTTACGCAGAGCGTCACTTGGATCCAAATCCTCACGGGCTGCTTTTACCCTTCCATGTAGAGCACAACAATACCGCGCCACACTTGGGAATCTAACCAGCCTTTGCGTATCTGTCTCCAAGTTGCAAAAAGCACGTTCCCCCTACCTCAGGCAGTTGCATGAGAGCAAGGGACGCCCCTGCTGCATCCAGGGGCAGGATGTTGTACGGGATGATTTCGGCAGCCTTTTCTTGCAACTTCTGGCCAGCCTCGAGGTCTTCAGGAGCCACCCTCTCCTCTGGCTTAGCCTTCCTGTCCAACGCACACAGCACCTCGAAGAGGACACTTGTAGTATGGTATGCCTGTGCCAAAGCTGCCCTGCAATGACACAACAAGAGAAAAATGTCAGGAAACCAGCAGCCACTTTGCTGCAGAAAGGGCCTTGACTCTGCATGAGCTAAGGACTCTAGTATCCTCAAATGGCCTGTAGAGACAAAAAAGCAAAGAGTCGATTGAATGGAGTCATCGTTCTGATCCCCGTCCCTTTCACCAAAATGGCCTCCCAAGGACAAAAAGTAGGAAAAGCAGAACCAGGCGGAAAAATGGTTACCTATGGTTTCATTTCACAACCGACCGTTTACCGGTACGGGTAAACAAGTTTGTGGTAATTAGGGCTTTTGAGTGCTAGAAGCAGCCCTATGAAAGTTTCAGAGCGTTAAACAACAACCCAACCTAAGGTTATGAGATAGACCTGCTATGTTCCGCATAACAGGTTCTCACTTAGGCTACTTACCTATCGGCATATTCATCGTCCAGGGCTTTGAGATAGCTGTCATAGCATTCCTTGTAAAAGCTCTGGATCTCTCGAAGGTCTGTGCTTCGCACGCGGGCCTTAAGCGACGGGCCATTTTCCTGCAGATTGCCAAACAGCAATCAAGCCAGTGTTAGACAATCGAGCTGCTGCATAACCACATTCACACCTCTCGCTGCAAGAGACCTTCTAAGAGGGAAGTCATTCCTCAAAGTAGTAAACATTCAGTAGATGTGGCAAAGTACAGAACCCGGGACAACTTGAGTGCAGTGCTTTGACGATCCCGCACGTTCAAAGAGCTTTTGGGAGGACAGCGAGTGGTGCAGAAAAAGGCCATGTGACTGACCACCTCGAGCCTCTCTAAGAGGGCAGTCTTGAACTGCCTGACTCCTCTCCCACTTGAAGTCCTGTCCAGCTCATGTGCAGCTTCAAAGGCGTGGAAGCGGCCTGCAGTCACCCAAGTGAGACATGAGACCCTCATTGAGCTCTTTCAAACAGAAGACTTGCTTCCGTAGATATCTAATAAGGACCAAAAGCTTCAGAAAACCTCTGGGACACAAACATCTGTTCTGCAGTACTCAATCACACTTCGCTGGCAGGCAGCATCAAAAAGTCGCCTTTATATAAAGGAACTCACAAAGGTATGCCACCCGAGGACGGGCAGACTCAATCTCTTCTGCGGCCACCAGAAACCTCTCAATCCCTGCCAACGCCGGTGGCACCTGTCCCTCAGGGTTCCCCCATGTTTGAGGGGGGCGCGAAATGCTTGACACAACAGAAGTCGCCATGCTGACCGCCTGCAAAGATGACCGCACATACCCAATTGAGAATACCAAATTAGGGCATCTTTCAGGGGTCTTTCGAGAGATGTCAAATCAAGCAATGAGCTTCGCCAGAACAAGGCAACTTGAATTTTGCAAGGTCACAAAATCTAAAACCATTATGGACTACCAATGAAGCTCACCTTCTCTCAAAGTCCACTAGCACCTGGACCACGCCCAGATGTCGGCTTTTGCCACTGAACCTTTCTGATTAGTCTTCTGAGCAGATTAGGGGGATCTCTCTGGTTGGCAATTTCCCCCTCCGGTTGGCCAGGCAAAAGCTGATTCCTCATGCAGCAAATCAAACAAGAGCAGCTCCTGAGTCCTAAATTGACCCGTCCTTTGAGGCAGAGTGACAATTCAAGCCAGCAGGGCCTACAGATAACGGCTGCCGTACTGCTTCGACAGCCATGATGCATTCGCGTTTGAGCGCCACCATCAAGTCGAACGCAGCTTCAATTTGCACCTGCTTCGCAACTTCCACGCCGGGGGAAAAGTTAGGGTTCCCTTGAAGTTGAGCACTCGTGACTCGTGCTCATGTGCAGTGACCAGTCGTGCGTAGTCAGCGAGTGATTCAACGTCGAAGAAGAAAGCCTCCTATCAGATCCGACAAGAACCAAGCAACAAGCCTGTGTGGTGAGCCTGAAGAGTCTGTCGGATCGAACGGGGAGTTCTCACGTCGGCCTTGACGAAAAGGGCGAGGGCAGTGTGGCCATTCTCGATGGACGAGTTTCGAGTTTCAAGTTTCAACTTGACTGCTATCCAGTATTCGCCGTTCGGGCTTACCTGGCCGTCCGCTCTTCTTGCCAACTGAACTGTTGACGGCCGAGAAGCGGCCATGCTCAAGTTTTAACTTATCTAGAATTTGGTTGGACGGTCAGACGTGTACGTGTTGTCCGAGATCCAGACTTGCCCGGCAGGCTCCGACTCTGAGTATAAAGACTCGGCACAAGCTAGAGTCTGAGGCTGGATGCAAGCATGCTGGCTTGATGGAAAGGAATTGATGACTGTCAGAGCGGGGTCATGCAAGGAGAATCAGTAATTTGGGGACCGGGACCGGGGAGCTGTTGGAAGGGCTGACGTGGCGAGGTTTAGGATTTTGACCCTGGGCTTTAAGATCAATGATTGGTCAAAAGAAGGCCTAGCCCAGGGGTTTGCCCCTCAACCCCGCCACGTCAGCCCTTCCTACAGCTCCCCGGCCCTGGTCCTCAAATTACTGATTCTCCTTGACCCCGCTCTGTCAGTGTCGGTTATGACCCAAGAGTACTACCCCGGTTAGTGGTAGAAATGGAAAGACATCCAGCCCGGTCTCAGAACCAGGACTCCTGTGGGCCCCTACGGGAGGGGAAGGCCAGGAAAGTGTCCCGGTGCAGAGCCCCCGAGTCCTCGACGGTCCAATTCAGATCCCAACCGGCCAGGCTAGAACCCCTGGTTAAGTTGCTCATATTGTATATTAAACCCTGACAGTTCCGACTCGTCCGTACTGCCGTACTGCCGAGGTTAATATTAGTGTAACCCCTGAGTCAAACAAAACGAAAAGGTTACAAAGCAATTTGAAAACTTTCAGGAGAGCGTCATGGTCAAAGTTCACGTCGCAGAAGGAAACGCTTCGCTCCCGGTTCCATACGGAGGACCCGGTTAGGGTTAGGGTTTTGTTGGCGGGGCTGCCACACGCAATCAGGCTCAGGTTCAAGCACGGCTTGACCATGCAGGTGGTCCGACCTTCACATGACGCTGATCAAACGCGAAGGAAGGCGCGCTGCGTGTGCTTGGCAATGTAGTGTTTGGATTCTTAACTGGCCAGATGCTTTGAGGCGAGACAATGCCATGCAAGAGGGTCGCTTTCATTGCTCATCCATGGTGTTCAGCAGCAGAAGGAAAACGTTGTTGAAGATTGCCAGGTGCAGGCAAGAGGCAAAGAAGATGGGAAAAAGTGGCAAAGCTTGCTTTTCAAGGTATATCCAGCAGATTCACTGGGCACAGCACCACCTTGCCTTCATGCAAATGCATGCAGGTTCACACCCAATGTGGATTGCCTGATAATAAAGGTGAAAGACTGGGGGATGCAAAGTGGTTCTGACCTGTGCACCTGATGCAGGTGAGTGCAGAAGAGATTAAATGGATTTCGTGGCCGTTCAGACTTTTTGTTGCTTACACAGGGTCAGAACATCTTTCCCTTGAACCCTTTGCTGCTAATCAGCTCGTCTATTCAAACAGTTATAAGCAGTTGTGAACATTCAGACTGCTGATGCATCAAGATTTGAACCAAATCAACTTTCATGGAACAACAACCAGCAGATCAACACTGTCATCTACTGTCTCCTCCCTGGCGTTGGATCCTAGTGCCGAAGCCTGGAGGGTTTCAGGGTGTACATCATGTGTGATTGAAAGTATTTTTAGCACTTACAGGGGACATGCAAGTTTCTCATCGAAACCAGATCAGAAGATAGGCACGCTTGCATTGATTTAGCAAGCTGTTTGGAATTGATTCAGCAAGCTGTTTGGCAAAAGCTTCAAACCTGGGAACAACGGAGGCTCTGTCAAATGAAGGTCGTGTTTGATGCATCAGAATGCTCGCTAAGCTAGACTCCTTAGAGAAAAAGGTTGCTTCTTGAACTTGTCGTTGCCACGCTTCAGATTTTTGGTGGGCTGAAGCGTAAGAAAGATAAACCTGCCCGCGGACGATTACAAGCTGTCATATTCCCAGACCCTGTTCTCTTGTTGTAAGATGCGGCAGCTGTCAGGGTTGGAGCGCTGGAGCGTGCGTGACAAGAGGCCGTCCACTCTTTAGCATCTAAAGCATAACGGGCCAGCCCGGATCAACAACGGAGGAGGCGAAACCCACTTTTGTGGTAAGCTCCAGACGCTACTGTGAGCTTTGGAGCTGATAAGGCCCCATTTTAAGCAGACGATGTGCATTATCATCAGCGCCTAGGTCATCCAATGAAGGGCTTGCAAGTATTGGTAGCCTATTCTGACGTTGCCTATCCTTCGCTTGTTCTCATGCAAACCAATGTAAATAGTAGAGCTCAAAGTAATGTAAGCGATCATTGGCGAAAGGGAGGGCTGATGATGATCGAGCTGCGGGTTGCAGGTCGTCGCAGAAGTCCCGCAAAGTAAACCAATGCTGCTAAGCACTGCTGCTAGCAGCTCTGGCCGCGCTTCTCTGTCTGTGTGTCAGGGTGAACACAAAAAAAAATAGTCTTTGCACCTTATTCGAGTTTAGGAGTTCTTGAAAGCAAACGAGCTACGAAAGGACAGCCGATAAGCATCACGTATGATCGAAGCATTGAGAACGCTTGCTCTTGTACCTTCAGGCAGGTTCCTCCTGTGATCTGACATCTGCCCCGGTTGGTCGGATGGACAGACGTTTTGCGGCTTGACTAGGCCTCGTGCGTACCAACAGCATTATCTGGACGAGCACACCCTCACGAAGGAATTTCAGAGCTTCGCTGATTGAATACAGGTTCCTTCTTAGATACTGGGAGGCCGCATTTCACCAAAACATGTAGAAAGTTTCTTTGCAGGGCGACACTCAAATGTGAGGATAAGAAAGCTGGGGGAGAGAAGGAACCGGCTCCATTGCAATTGTAGAGCGCCGTGGTAAGCTTATGAATTTCTGACGGGATGGAGAATATTGTGAGGCTTCATTCACGGATCTGGTCGAATAGCAATAGAACGACCGAGTAAAAAGGAATTTGAGTGTAAAACTTTGCTGGGTTGGTCGCTCGTTTGGTAATATATGATATGATTTGCGAACCGCGGCGGACACGTTGCGTTTCTTTGCAAGATGGGCACGCACCAGCTCTCGATTTCATATCTTTCGGCCTTGGTGCCATTGACAGTGTTTTTGATTCAACATGCATCAGAAGCACCTCTTTTCCAACCAAGAGCATCAGCGTTCGCACACCATTGACTCTGTGCAGTCTGCCCGCAGCCAGCTGCAATGAGCCTCAGCCGTACGGACAAGGAGACGTGGAACAGAGACCGGAAGGTAAGACTCGGGCCTTTCAAGCCAGGATCGAAAGATTGAATGCTGGTCAACTGAGTCGACCCAACAGCGGAAGTTCTGCCCGAACGGATAGAAACGATGCTTCAATAAGGTGACCGCGTGTGTTCTGAAGGGTCCCTCACATGAATTGCAATTGTGCACATGCAGCAAAGAAAAGCGAAGAAAAAGCATGTTGAGCCCCGTAAGGTGAGCATCTTGAGCAGCATTGAGTGATTACTTGTTGATCACCTGATCGAGCACATGAGGCACATCGTTGTGGGTCACCGCATTGACCAGCATTTGCGGACGCGCAGAACCGAATCGGTTGAAGACATGGCGCAAAGTGAAGCCTTCACTGTCAGCTCGAAACCTTCTCGACGAAACCTCTTTGATTCTTCTCGCAGCGGAGCGGCCGGGTGACTGCCGGAATGACTAAAACAGAATGCGGCTGCTAAGAAGCACGTCGGGCCGTCAGCTGTCGGCGGTGAGCTTGTTCTCAGATGCTGACGTAGTAGCCTTTCATAGAAAGCGGACCGTTGCTTCGACAAACCCTCGTCTACCCATTAACAAGTGCGACGTACGTCAGTGAGGAGTTAAAATGGCTCAGTTCCTATGGTCGACTCGTTTTCCTCAAGTATCTCTTTTGAAGCCTCTTCATTCCAGTCTATCACAACCCTTGCTTCATTTTAGCCCTCACTGAATGCGTACAATCTAGAAAAGCGGGGTCGTGATCTCGTGGACTCGCAAGAAGTAAGTCACGATTCACTGCTAGAATTGAGTTTGCGCTCGTTGGCCGGACAACGTTCGAGAGCGTGTTCGTCTCGACCACGGCTTTGCTCATACATGTTCAACAATGAACGGCGAGATGAGAAGATCTCGGCTGCAGCAGCGCTCACTTGAGCAATCATCTTCGAGCAGATTTGTCTCCTCACCAAAGCTTCAATCGTCCTGATTGCAGGTGACCTCCAAGCAAGCGAAGGCGAGCCGGAAGTCAAGGGTAACGCTGCTTATCGGAGACGTGGTAAGCAGTCGATGTCATTTGCAGATCCATCACCACCATCTGAGGAATAGCGGGGCTTTATCCATTTCAAAACCCAGAATTTGTTGCGGCTGTCCTTGTGAGTACGGTTCCTGTGCTTGCAGCAACTTCTCAGGAAAATTCTGGAAGCAGCGTCCTTTCCTTCGAATCGTTTCTTTCTAACGGTGAAGCATGGGGTCGTTGGACATTGGATACTTGTGGCTGGTTTTCGTCAGTCAGATCCTGGGCCTGCCTAATCAACCTTGTGACAAAACAGCGTCCATACTTCCGCTCAAGTTTTCGGAAGCAGCATCCGAACACAGAGAACTTTATTTACGGTGCCTTGCAGCCTGTCAGGGCCGCTTAAGTCATCTACACCAAGTCAAGCGATCTAGTCAACGGCGGGCCTCTGGGACACAAGCACCTCGGGGTCATCGTCGAATCGACTGACACGTCGCAAGCCCGGCGGAATGTGCCCAAGGGCCACACCGCAGCGGAACCCACAAACGGCGAGAGCACGTTGACGGTAGGAGATCTGCTGGTGACGACCGACGTCATCGAATGGCCCAAGAAGCATGTCGTCGAGATCCTGGCGCCAATTCGAGGGAAGCCTCGAAATGGCGTCAAGTGAGAGTGCAGGTAAGTCAAAGATTTTTTTCACCGGAGTCCGTTTTCGTGAATCACTTGAAAGTAGAGCATTTGAATTTACCTTGGGCCCCGCAGTCGATGCAGCTCCAGACTGCCATCGGCTTGCTCACTTGATGTTCAAAAAGCCTTTTCGCTTGCCGGTACAGGGGAACATATGATTCGCTTTACGCTGCCATTCTATTACGCCGCTACCAGCCTGCGACCATTTTCGACAAATCTCTCTTTGTTATCCGAGGTCGTCTCGCTTGTTGTCGCATCCAACCAAAACAAGGTGGCTTCTTGTGGTATACAGTGTGCTGTGTATTAGGCAAATTGCTTCTGGAGGTTCGACTGAATCTGTCGCTGGTACACGAGCGCTTGCTGACGTCACGTTTGCTTTCGTGGTGTTGGGTAGCGAGCAGCCGGTGGCTGTAGATTTTGTGGGACGCGTCCAGGTTGCGCCCCTCCCGCGCACGCGCAGATTTGGGAGAGCTCGACCAAGATTATTCTTGTGTGTTCGCGGTTGCTGACGTCATTTTCGTTTGCGCAATCCTGCGAGCGCAAGCGGCCAATGGCCGTGGACGAGAACGTCTTCTTGGAGCGCGTCCCTTCCTCACGCGCGCAAACACGGGAGAGTTTGACCAAAGCCACTGGCTGTCATCTCGCCCCTGCTGACGTCATCTCCGCTTGCGCAGTTCTGCAATCGTGAGCAGCCGGTGCCGTGGAGCAGGACGTCTACTCGGGTCGCGCCCCTCTCGCGCGCGCGCAAACACGGGCTGGCTCGACTCTATTACTTTCGCCTTTGCTGACGTCATATTCGTTCTCGCAGTTCTGCTGGCGCGAGCCGCGCGCGGCTGTGAAGCAGACTCGCAACTGGTATTCATGCCGCGCCCCTTTCGCATGCGCGCGAGACACGGTGAGATTCCAATAAAGCGGCTGTTGACATGCATGTTTGCTCGCGCAGTATTGAAAGGCCGGCGAGCAGAAGTTGGTTAAGCGGAACGTCTTCCAGATAATGCGTACAGGTCGCGCCCTCCCGCACGCGCACGAAACTTTGTATATATCGGTCGTCAGACGTGCATTGATTGCTCTGGAGTGCAAACTCATCATTTCATTCTGCAGTTTGGTACACCAATGATTGCGGATCGCGAGGTGTGGGACCTGACCATCAACAAGGATCAGAAAGTAGAGCACCATGTCCTTAGAAGAGCAAGGCATGTGGCAAGAAGTTGATCAGGCGAGGTCAAGAACAAGGACGTGAAGAGTGTCCAGTACAGTGTCCAGTGTATAGTAATTACGAGCTTATGGTCCGCGCTAGCTGTAGGCCCCTCTTCGTGTAGATGCCTCGAATGATCAGGGTCATTAGAATCATAAGAGTCTACTATAGGCGCACCCTATAGTAGATAGAACATTCCGCCAGGTAGGACTACGGTAGCGCACTTAATAACACCTGACTCCGTCTGATCCTGGTTTGAGGTTCCTAGCGGTCTTAATTTGCGCGTTTTCGGTACGTTCCGACCTTAAAAACCGGACATTTCAGCCAAGATCGTCCTTAATTTAGCATGTGGATTTAGAGCGGCTGCGCCCTTAAAGCGATGCTGTTTTAAGAGCGCCGTCGCGCGGTCTGCTTCCGGACTATGTTTAAGACCGGCGCTGCTCTCAAAACGGCCGCTCTTAATTCGTGTCCAGATTTATAGTGAGCTAGCTAGCTAGGCCATGCATGGACACCGTACCAAGGCTAGGCCATCTATGGTGATGGGAGCCCAAATCAGGGCCCAAGTTGCAATCCGGTCCGTTAAAAAAAGACTCAGATGCACGAAGTCACTCTGCAATTCTGGGGCTTTGAAATTGAACGCCCACTTTAAGCTCTGTACCTCACATGAATGCATCCGACCATGTACCCTAGTTCTCATGAGCCTTAACCATATCCACGCAATTACAAGTGTTATGTTAGTCGATCGATTCTATTGTTCACGAGCCTCCCAGCTAGTATGCCAGACTCGACTTATAATATACCTTGTCCTCCAGTGCAGATCAAGAAGCTACCGTCACACGTGATGGCAATCTTTGCCCACTGTTTGTGTGCTGCCCGCCATGTTTAGCCCACAATTATGGACGAACTACAGAATCCAACGGTTCATTCTAGCTCACCTTGAACTACATTTCTCGATTAGTGTTCCTATCCGTGCAAGCTCTATCATAGACTACAATTAGACGCCAGGTCTTCAATGAATTGTATTATTTGCAGGACACTGCAAAGAATCGGGCCAATTTGGCCATCAAGAATGGGTCGACTTTGCCGACTACCCCCAGGAAGCTTCTCCAAAAGCAGAGGGCTGAAAAGTGATCCTTCTAGTTTGGCTTCCCGCAATTAATTAGCAGGCAGCATGCTGAGCTCCCTTTGACTTGCTTCCGAGCGCAGGGCCTTGCCGGCCCTTCAGAAGCAACGGGCTTTGACGCTGTTAGGCGGGACCTCAAACTGATCCCAGTCCAGCTGGCTCGAGGTTTCGAAGAGCGACTCGGAGGTCTCGAGGTCGAAGCTGGCGAAGAACACTTGGGCGGGGTCTCCTTCGCAAGCAGGCACGTCCCATGTCTTGCTCAGCGGCTTGATGTCCGGATCGAAGATCTCGGAGCACAGAGCGCTAGTGGGGGTGATCGGATCGTAGTCGTTGTGGCGCGCCCTTTTCGTTTCCTGAGAGAGGGACGCCGAGCAGACAATATTGGCAACAAGCAACTTTTTGCAGAAGTGGAGGTGGCACAGTCCACCACATGCTACCTTGCAAGCGTGAGGTTACAAAGATCAAGTCGGTTACAAAAGCGGACACTGCATGTGTTAATGTATTGAAGAGACCTGCTGGCCCCAATTCTTTTCTGTCCCCAAATTTCTGGGAGTGGGATGATTTGATCACACTGCCCAAGCTTGAATGGGGCTAGAATGACCGGACACGGCAAATTGGTCAACTCGATCAGACCGACTCCTATGCAATACTGGCCGTGAGCTCTACATGACTGAGCGGGGACAAGGAGAATCGGTACCGGACGGAAGCTAAGGCTAGGTGCTGTTGGAACCCCCAATAGTGACGTCAGCTTCAGGCTGCCATATCTTTTTGTCTACTATCGGCCGTTCAAATGTCAGATATACAGCATCCAACGGCTTGGGATGCGAATTGAAAACCCTAACTCGGGATGCAGGCAATGTCACATCGCAGCCGTCGGCTGACCACTTCTACAGGATTCGACGCTTCAGAACCAGAGCGGTCGAAGTTTGGGTTGACATAACTGCAAACCCAACAGGCCCCAGCCTTAGCTTCCGTCCGGTACCGATTCTCCTTGTCCCCGCTCTGACTGGCTGAGGACCTGCCCTAACACCTAAGCTCATTGGTCTGGGACTGTTGAAAGCTGAGTGGGCCCAGACTCAAGTCTTTGAAAGGCGTGCAGTCAAACACAAGACTGATTGTCGGGGAGCTGAAGCACGAAAACAGGATTGAAGGCGGAATATTTACCTGGCTAAGCAGCTCGGACCTCTCCGGAATCTCGATGCAGTTGGATTGTACAAAAGTGTGGTACTCCATAGGTACCACACTCTTCCGTTTCTGGAATTGTCAGAAAAAGGAGAAGCTATCAATATCAAACGGACAAGATCGCGTTACTGTGGGGGGTGATGAATCAAAAGGATACTTCATGACTGTGGGATCACGGAGTTACACTAGAAACCAACAATTTCCTGTACCTGTGTGAACCCGCATGACCGACACACGTTGAGAGTAGACAAACTACGCTTCATCTCGATTCTGAAAAAGCTGAGGCGAGCCTCTGGGTAAGTTGAGAAGCTTTCTGCAATCATTTTGGCCAGTGTGGAGGTCGTCATCTTGCTCAAATGAACGAGCAACGTAGGGGTTGCTCTCTTGCTGCCAACAACAGCACAGTTATTAATTAACATAGGAGATGGATGAAATCCTTTCACTATCCTTTCTTGTGCAATTGGAAGTCTCTGAAGATTGGACTGTCCAGAAGTAAGTCCCGTGAGGGCCCTGCCAACCTTGAGGCAGATGGTGCCTGGCATCAATTCAAGAACACTCGGTTTCAACGTGCAACTTGACGCTTAGTCTCAACGGACGAGGTTTAAGAAAAGCAGTAGTATCTAAATACTGCCAGATTCAAACTTGTCAGGCTATATGTCCAGATCAGCTTGTTCGTAGAACTGACAGGGCACAATGTCTTCCCACGATCTGAAGACCGAGAAGAAACAGGCTCTGCCATACCACGACTCTCAAAAACTGTGATGAGTTCCACCCTTTGAAGAAAGAACCAGGTGCAACATTGATGCCTCACCCTTCGTGACCGGAGGTCTGCTCGCGTCGTCTGGTCTTGCATCAAGGAAAGCCTGATGCGCTCCAACGCTTGGACACGTGCTCTTGTGCCGCTCAACTGGGACTGTGAGCAAAAAATAATGACACAATCAAAAAGGTGCAAAATGCTTAGGTAAGAAACACGAGACAGCGTTACAGCAGTACAACAACACATTGGACCTTTTGAAACAATCAAGTATCTAGAAGGCAAAACTCTTCTCCTGACATGTACATTCAGGCGCCAGTCAAATTATAGTCAATTTTATCAAGGAACATGAGAGCAACTAGAGTCGGTTTGAAAGCCCTTTCCTAGATAAACAGTGTGCAAGAACACCCACCTGTAAAGTAACTATCTGCTGTTGCAAAAGGGCAACTGCAGCGACGCACCCGTACACTGGGTCTATAGTCCTGCAATGTTGCAGGAAGTGGAACACAATCAGGTACTCTTCAGCCAGATCTGAATGGAAGTGCACAGGACTGGGCACAAACGTTGTTTCGGACCTTTTTCAACAGCGAAATAGCCCAAATCTACAGAATCCTGCAACAGTCCACCGCATTGGAACCTCTCTACAGACTTGTCAAAGATCCTGGGTTGGATACTCCATGTAATCCAAGTCCATGCCTGACCCCTTCCAGCAAAGGTGTTGATTACTGTCAGGTCATGCACTCCTGGTCCAATCACCTGTCTTGCATGGTGGTACCCCTGCCCTGTCCTGCTTCTTCATCGAAACTGAATGTACGAGACTCTGTACTCGCATGATATGGCTCACCTTGCTTCAGCTTCATATGTGAGACTCTTGACTGTGTTGGTCCGGTCGGCAACAGGCACTCTACTGAGGAACTTCCCAATGTTATGAGCCCCGTAGCTGTACAAGAAGAAGGATTGTCAAGACTTTCTAATAGGGGACAAGGGAGTAGATTGAACAGCCTCTTATGAAAGACTTTGAATCTGCCTGAGCCCTGGCTTACCACAGCAGCTTAGCCTGAACATACTCTAAGCAGAAACTACTGAGCTGAGATAGCTCTGAGAACCTGAGATTGATGATCCTGATGTTCTGAGATTAAGAATCAAGAGAGCACCTCTTAATAGTTCCTTTGTCTACCAACTCTGAGAAACTCAAACTCCAGGGCAGCTTTGCTCAAAGATGTAAGCTGGAAGAAGAACCACCTCAGAGCCTCTCGCTCAATTGGAAGTGGAAAACATGAGGAGGAAACCGTAAGCACAGAGGACCAATAAAGTAGGCTACTGCAAAGTGAGATACAGAGATCAGGAAAGGGCTGAAAGCTTCTTGGGGAAACAAGGCGGGTTGGAGACAGTACACGGAAAGTGCTCAAAATAAGTGCCTCAGCAGGATGATTGCCCCTTCAAGCTGGCTTCAAAACTCCCTAGATCACATTTGCACAAGCGATCGAGTTCCAATTAACTTTCATGAACCACATAAACCTCCACAAAGGTCAATGCAGTCTCTCCCGCAATCCAACCTGACGACGGAACTAAAAGAGGAACTTCCAGTGCAGGTCTCAGTTGGCAACTCACATCTTGTGCAAGAGGACAAACTTCTCCCGCTCCTGCTGAGGAAAGTAGGGCGCAAAGATGCATTCCTGAGTGCATTTCCGGCGCAAAAACCTGCATGCTGCGCAGGGCGGCTGGTCACGGACAGCTACATCAGGGAGCGGAGTTGAACTTGGGAGTTCATCTGTCTGGGTGGCCATCTATGCGCCAAACAACCCCTCTACACTTTTGTTTCAATGAGGTTAACCTTTGCCAGCTAAAGCTCAAGCTTCTGCTCAACCCACGACGCTACTTGTATGGAGGTCTGGCATTTGCTGAAGTGTTGACTTGGTGGTTGCTTACAAGCAAGGACTAGCGACAAGTGACACACAGAAGTTGCTGAGGGAGGTGAGGAGCTTAATGAATGCGCTAGCAAATGAGTCAGCAGAATGATTCAGTGGTACGGGGGACGAACTTGGACTAAGAGTCTGGCTCCAGATTGTCAATCAGGTCTTCACTAGGAGAGCCCTGAGAGGTTTCTTAAGAGCAGTGAAAACGACAGCTAGGTACTCCAAGTAGGATCCCAGGCTACACATATGCAATGGGAACTTTGATTGGGCCTCCGGGTACGTGCAGCAAAATAGGTGACGGCCCAAAAGCGTCCCAGAGGTCAACCAACTGATTAGGCAAGAGTCAGGACGCCTGTAGTTCATGATGTCACGTCTGCCATCTGCAACCTATCATTGTCGTTTGTGGTGAGGTAGCCCTGACCTTGCCACTTGTTTCGTGTTTCTGGTCGTTACTTGGAGTCGTCCCCTGGCCTAGGTACTTTCAGGGAAGGCGGTAGGCCCCTAGTAGCTGGCCGTTCACAGGTCGGCTTGAACATGCCTACCGTACACATCAAAATTCTCCTGAGACTTGACAACTTACATTCTCAAAGCAACCGTTTTGTCCGCCTAACGCTTCCTTCTCAGGAACCACTAGCTGCCTCTGCTGAGCTGCACATCTTGCGGTAGACAGAGCTTTATTTACCGTAGGTGTACGTTCCACCCTGCTCGCATGCTGTGACAAGCTCGACCCTGCATACCGGTATGCGTTCCTGTGTGCATGAAAGTCTGGACAACCGTACTCTCACGAGTCACATAGCCGGTCAGGACACCTGGTACAATATAAGCTGCCTGAAACGCGTCTGAAAATAGCCTCTTCTTGCTGGCTCCAGCCGCACTTTTCGAGTCCCACTTCGTTCCCTGTCTGTTAAATTTGACAAAATCTGCCAGTGCAGCCGGCTGGTCCGGCGCCGGCCCTAGCTGGAATCATCAGTTTGCGGCAAAGATCATACCGTACCCGCACCAGACTCGGACACCCTGGCCCCTGGGCCTGGCGCAGGCTAGTGCCAATGGCGCACCACTGGCATGCAGTACCGTGTACAATGTACACTACAGTCTACGGTATACCTAGTACCTACTAGTAGTACTGGTGGTAGGCTGGCACGCTTGCATGCAACGCTTCCGCATCGCGCAATCCTCATGCATGCATCTGATTGGGCATTGCAGATCGCGCAATGATCGAACGGGAAGACCGGCCTAAATTTTGTGAATATGAGGTCAGCACTACCGGAATCCTACGTCATTATCATGATGATTTATATCTGCAGCATAATCTGCTGACGACCGAAGAGATGTCGTTTCAAGAATCTCGGCGGCCGGATTACGTCCTACATAATCATACAATCCAGCTATATTTGCGGAACAGTCTGCTCAATCTGTGACTTTTAACCCAGACCTACAAAAGTGTCTACCGGCTCCACAGGGCAGACTCCACACCCATGCCCACCTAGACATTCATAGGATATCCTGACCCTATCTTTAACCCCTCTAACCCCCAGGCCAACCCGTGGAGCTGGCGACGGTTGATAACTATTATTGGCTGAGCCTGGACTCAATTACGATGGGCTATAATCCAAGGTTCATGCAAGTTCAACAAGCCTTAAAAAAGCTTGGAAAAATCTACGGCAGCGGTGGCCGCCCCGTGGCAGTAGTGGTCACTGTCTGCAGCGCTCCCAATTGTCTACTGGTGTCCTAGCTTTTCAATTACGGTACTAGGGCAGTACCGTACTACCTGGCCGTACTATACTACTAGCCTAAGGTAGATCATCGTGTTTGAATTTTCAATTAAAGTCATTACAGAGAACTTTAGAGCCTTAGGGCTCTGAGCTATGGCTTGAGCTTTACAGGCTTTGCCAATGTGCTGACGGGGTGCTGACGCTCTCCTAGGGCTCTGCTGATGTTCTCAAATTCTCCTTTCAAACGCCATAGCCACTTGAAGATTTATTCCTAATACTCCCCGGGCCCGAATCCAATTGGCTAAAGAGGTTGAAGTCTTCAAAACGGATTGGGAGCCTGAGCATGTCGGGTCTCTGATGGTGTGATGGTCAGTCTCAATTATACTATCACTAGCTGGCCCCGTGCAATCAAGGCCGAGTCGGATTCCGTAGGGTGGTAGGCTGTACACCATACCGTATACGGAATGGATGACCCATGTCGGATTCAATATATACATCTACATACAGGACTCCTCCATGTCTGTGACGGGACATGCTGTTGCAGCGATCCGGCGAGGACGTCATGCTCCTCGTACGTATACGTACGTCTAAAACTTGACTACATGTTTTTAGAGAATTTTAAGTTTCGGAGCATGCCAGCTCTATAACTGTACTGCCTTGAAAGGCAAGGTGCAAAGGCCCGCGGCCAAGCCTGAAGGAATCCCTTAAGCGTGCAGCGCACATATATAATTGAGCTGTATGTACGGCCGGGGCCCGCATGCTTGCACGCAGCCGGGACTCAGTCATAGCGATCTTGCTTGGATTATCTTGATGTCGCAATCTCACACTCATGCATTATCCAGAACGTTAACAAAAGGGCCTTCTCGATGCGCTCGGAGGGTTTATTTCAGATTGCTCATGCTAAGTCGACGTCAAGCGAATAATCAAGAAGGTACATGTGGTTCTTAAGTTTATACTGAATTTCTTGGCAATCCTCATCAGTCATGTCAACCTTCAAGAAGGCTTGTATTAGCTGTGCTTGTTATTGTGTGTGCTTTCCGACCTCGCCAGGCCCCGCATCGCATGCGCTACAGTTTTGAGCCCGTGGCCCGGTCCGCATCGGGTGCGATCAATGCTGTATTGTGGATTGCTCTCACGGCCACTACCAAGGCTTACAATGGTGATCTCATCTCATGGTCGCTAGTATGGAACATCGTACAACAATTAGATTTGATTCGATCGCATCTTCCTTAACCCATGTATTATCTACATGCTTTCTCTCTAGACTTTCAAGGCGCAAGCGTTCAAAAGCAAAATTTTCTCTAATTGTCGACCCGCAGTTGAGCTGCAATTTGCTGAAATTTCAAAACGCAAGCTGCGAGTATCTCCAATCTTCCCACCCAGTGCCTGACTCAAGCTGCAAACACGCACAATATCGATGTGTAAATGCGACAGCGCTCTCAACCTTGCTAGATAAAACTGCACAAGCGCAAATAGTGGTAAGACGCCGCCAAGATCCTACTTGAGGATGCATGCCTCCAGGAAAGAGAGCCGGAAGAAGAGAGAATGATAATCGTACTGCTGGTTGAAACTACGGGGCGAAGAAGATATAATCCAGCCGTCCGAGGAGCCAATTTACTCGTCCAAGGTCTCATCAAGTATGGACAGACATTTTGGACGGTTGGCTCTTGTAAAAGTTTTAGCTTTAAAACAATGGAAAGAAGGCAGCTTTCTGGGCAATGGAACTCTGCACGAACATGTTTGCGGCTACCCCTCTTGCAATCCGATAAAGAAGCAACCCGGCCGGGAACTCGCTCTCACTTGAAACATCATGCTCGTCTTCAAATGTGGAAAAAACTGGCGAAAGAGTTCACGAAAAAGGCAAGATAGGGTTGGCTGCTTGTCCAACTGTTACGTGCCTAGCTTCTCTTGTCAAATTGGACAAAAGTCTTGATGAAAGTTTGGTATGGTGAAATACTTCAGGAACAAGCGAGTCTTGAAAAGAATGAGAAGGCGGTCCGGCGAAACAACTAAAACGGCGTCAAACGCGAGAAACAAAGCGTACATACACGCAATAAAAGATCACAACTTTCTATCTTGAAACGGGTCTACATCCTCCGTCCACCTACGAGCGACAGGGCAGGGGCAGATCCATCTTGTGCAAGCGATGCAAGCACATGCAATCTCCAACAAACACCTCGATATCGAATCTGGGGACATCCGCCAGCTTCGAAGCAAAGTGGCAAGCGCACTGGAGCGAGATAAGTTCGCAGACAAGTGCGGGCGACTCATGACCATTCAAGACAGGCCGCTGTCCGACGCTGCCTTTGTGGTCGTTCCTGCAGATAAGTTGAGAAACAAAGAAAAGAATGACTATCTTCATCTTGAGTCCCAGCGACTCACCGGCTTAGCTAAGTAGACGTCCAGAACCGGGATGGCTGCTCGAAACGGCGAGACCTTCGTCGCTACGTGGAGGACTCGTCGCCTGCCAGGAGAACACAAGAGGATGGGCTTCTCTTGTGCAAGCTCAAGATACGGAAGCAACATTCCACGCACTGCACCACATGGCCCGCTCGGACTCCGGCCGCCACATCATTCCAGACGAAAGGAACAAGCCGGAGCAGTGACCGGAAGTAATCCAGATTTTGGCCTGAATCATACGTGAGACAAGCACGGCAACGGGTGGCCCTGACAAGTCTGCGATGAGACCGGCCTGAGCTCTGTAGATAACTGCAACAAGCCCCCAATGCTCTCATTGACAGCTTCGCCAGGAATCGCAACGAAGTGTTCAGCAAGAGCTCAGTCGTCAGCCATCTCTAGACTACCTTTCAGACCATGAGCTGAAACGAAGCCTTTTGAAATCTTCACAGCCTGACCGTGCGACGTGTTTCTTGATCTCACCCGGCAGCCTTACAGGGTCCCCTCCCTCCAGACTGCCGAAGCTCCTCAAGAGGAGGCCTTGTTTCTCACGAGCCCGCCCGCATGCTCGTCACCACTTTAGGCACCTTGAGCCACTGAAAGGCAGGAACACCGCGGCCATTGTAGCCATTCGAAGGGGCGCCTTCGGTCTTTGAGCCTGCGATTCGTTGTGGTTGACGTTGAGTGTTTCATCAAAGCTGTTCCCACATAAGCTCCCCTAGTCAAAAACCAAACCTGGGGTCTGATCAGGTCGGCAAGAGATGGAAAGAGAGTATCCTGCGCTTGAGATCACGTCAGGTTCGAATGTTTACTCTTTAGGAATTTGACCAAAGTCTTGGTCTCAATTGTTGGCTTTCTCCCCTTGGATGACCATCTTTGATGTACTCCTAAAAAGAACAGTCGTTTAACCAGACAGCACCTCGCAATGGGAATCCCAGCACCGTTCTAGCAGGACAGGGCAGCCTTTTGATTGCAATGAAAACATGTGTGCTTAGTCACACACATGCCGGATGATGGAACCAAGCTTTGACAAAAGTATGCAAGAGTCAAACTGGAGCCGTTCCGCCAACGCCCATTTATGGAACCAAGAATGCAAGCATGCTGCATCGATCTTTCTTGCAGAGGCCTGCCGCTGGACTTGTGAAGTGACACGATCTGTTGCCCGGGCTTAGCGAATTTGTGGGAGCATGAGTTTGAGGCAACTGCATCCTACTTTCACAATCCCACTGTGAGCACTTGAAGCAGGCATATGGTTGGTGACAAAATCAACGGATCCGCACACAATTAGTGACACAGCAAGGCCTATCAATGAGCCCCGAAGATGGACGGAAGATGCGATGTTGTGTACAGACCGCTAGAAATAAACAGACGAATAGCACGACAAACACTTCAGACATACGAACCTAAAGACTGGAGACGATGATAGCAAGAAAGGCAGTTGAGATCTGCAATCCCCACCACAAAAAGGAGTAGGCCGCAAACTTTCAAAAGGAAATGTGTGTTCGATGACAAGTGCCTCCCCTTAATAAGCACAATCTGGCATCAGAAACAAATAAGGACCGAGGTTTATTGCGGATGCCCGCAACGGTTATAGCTACTCACTTGTTTGCGCAGGCTCCCCATCGCCGCTTGCTCGGTGCCTGCCGCCCTCCACTTCACTCTCCAAAGCCCGCTTCCCATCTTCTTCCTGTCCTATGTCACCGTCCCTTCCGGCCAGCCCCGATCGGTCCACTTCAGCCCCCCGTGGGTTCAACTGAATGGCGCCAAACCCGCTGCCCATATCGTGATAAGTGCTCCGCCAAACATTCTCTCCCGGCCACGTCCAAAGCTTCGCAGCGGGACTTTGGGCTTTGAGCAATTCATCTCTTGCCGTCCCTGGTTCTCCCCCAATGCTGTGTCTCTCCGCAACCTCCATCCCGTTCCTGCCTTCGTTCTTGCCTAGCTCTGTGGACACTTCAAGTCCATGGTTGCCCCGCTGCTTTGGGACCTCTAACCCTTCTCTCAGCATTCTCCTGCCCTGCGGCGAGCCAATGCCCCACCCCCCTAGGAGCTCTTCCCCCATTTTGGCCGCACTCTCCCCCACCGGTTGTGAGATCCGTGCCCGCAGCTGCCTCACGCTCTCCACAATCGCCTGGCGCTCCAAAAGTGCATCCGCATCTAGTTTCGCTTCCTCCCCAAACCTGGTTGGTTTGTGCAAGTCCGTACCATGAGCCCTTCCCAAACTGTCCCCAGTCTCCTCGTCACCGTTCGCTTTCCATGACCCCCATTTTCTGTGAGCAGTCCCTAACCTCGCCCCGCTTTCCACTTCCTCTTCTCGCCCAAACCCTATCGTTCCCCTCCGCCCTTTCAGCCGGTGCTTGTACCGCGACCCCCGCACACCCTCCACGGACAGCCGCCTAACCCGCTTCTTGGTCCATCGCTGACCTCCCGCGGTTAACCCTAACCCGCGCTCTGTATATGGGGACCCATCCTCAGCAGCAGCCAATGGGCCTAAACGCTTCTCGTCGACCCATCTTACCCTCTTTCGCACAGCATTGTTTTCAGGAGCTCTCTGCTCGGTGGACTCGTTATGCACCTCACTTTGCCCAAGCGCACCACAGCTGACCTCGGCATGTAATGCTGTGTCATCTGCCTTCTGTTTTTCATCTTCAAGGCAGGCATGGCCACCTTGCTTTCGCTCCATGTCTTCTTGCTCACCATCCATTAGCAGGCGGCCCGCAAGCTGTTCAGTTACAGCATTGTCATCCTTATCTTCAAATTTTTCTGCAGCACCTTGAGCATCAACATTCACATTATCCATGTATCCACCACCGCTGTTGCTCTCCAAACTGCTGTAACCTTCATCTCTCACCCCAGCATTGCACAGAATTTGCGTTCCTGCCTCCGCAGTGACAAAACCCCCACCCGCAGGTAAACTCTCGCACGGCCACATGCTTAAGGCCGAAGGACGGCAAACTGAGCAGCACAGCTGACTCTACAGAATGGGAGGCAAGAGCTCCTGTACCCTCCCTTCCTAGCTGAAGATCTGACGCTCCACTTCGGAGATGGCACAGAAATGCAAACCTTGCCAAGTGCATGGAGCACTGACCTACCCTAGGCATGAACAATCTGCAATGTTAAAAGTCTGTTGCAAGCTGCTGAAATCCTCTTCAAGCCGCTTGATGCAGATATCGACGGTTGCATTGCTTGAGGGCCAATCGGCGGGTCTTTTCACAGAGGCCTATTAATGTTCAGTATCGAAAGGTGAACGTCCAGCGCACGCCTTACAATGTTTTGCAGGTCGATGGAGCCTTTCTCCGTCACTGGTGTCAGTGTCAAGGAAGCCAACATGTTGCGGTTGTGCGGTTCTCTGTCGATGGTTCAAGACTTGCCCCACGGGCTGCTCGTCCTCCTGCGCACAGTGGCGGTTTATTGGTGCATCTGCCTGTGTCTCACCTGCTGCGGCCCTCTCATTGACGCTTGATCGCGAAGGCTGTTGAATTCAAGTCCAGCGACCACGCAGCATTGCTAGGATTCTCCGCAGTGTGGATGACATCTTCAGTTCAAGAAGCTCAAGCAAAGTATTGGATTTGATAGTTCGAAAAAGCAGTGCGGTGCTTTAAGTGTGGTGTCAGAAGGAGGAGGCGCTTTCGGGCAGGAAGTTAGACAGCACGGTTGGTTGACAGTGTGGCAAGATGGCGTCTTCCGGGGCTCTCCTGGTTGCTGCACCGGTTTCCCGAATTACGTGTTCCAGCATGGTGAGCTGTGAACGTGGACGTACAACTACATCTCTTTCTTTCATTCCTTATGGCAACGCCTTATGCATTTTTTGCACAATTGTGCCCTTCTTCTGCACCTGCCATGAGCAGAAGTTTCGACATGGCAAGTGAAGTTTGCCACCGTCAGCAAGGCTGGTGATTTGGTTGTCCCCCATCTTTATGTTGCATCAAAAGGAAAACTTTCTTGCATGTCAGGTTGTACCACCATGCACATAGTTCACATTTGTCGTCTGCTCGCATGCGCCTCCTTGAAATTCTGCTACGTTGCTTCTCTGATTGGTGCTGCGGGTGTATCGTCATGCCTGCAATTCAGGGAAAGTCACCAAGAGCTGCGGTCTGGTTGCACTTCATCACATATAGCACTGAAACTGGTGGCTGAATTGAATTTGCTTCAGGCGGTCCTATCTGCCAAGGCTTTCCCTCCCTGATCCAACTCTCTTTGCAACCCTCCAATGTTTCCAGCAGTAGCCCCGTCTCCATCTTCTCTTAGTTTTACGAGCCCATAGCCTCTTCGGCTATGGCGTAATTGAGAAGAAGGCAATATTTTGCATTGAAAAGCCCCATTTTTCATCAACTCCCTCATCTCCTCTTTTCAGAGCATCATCCGCCGTCCCGCTTTTTGCCTCTCCCAGCCATGCACTCCCATGGCAACCCACCCAAGGCCACGCAACCCAATCCACAATAGCGGGTTCTTCAGTAACCCAGCTTCAACCAGCACGCCCAGCCTCCTGATAGCAGCAGGGGGCAAGAAAGACAAGCTGAAGAAGCGCCGGAAAGGGCGACGAGACTCCACTGTTCACAAAGCTCTGGGCCCGGGGGGTGAGAGTGTTCTCACGGTGACTTCGAGATTGTCCCCTGAGGAGGTTTGGGAGAGGGAGGAGCGGCGATGGGAGAGGGAAGAGCTGCGCTGGTTGAGGGAGGAACAGAGGTGAGCAGTTGCAATGGGAACGTGGAGTGTGGGAAGTCGGCAAACTGATGGCCAGGCTGCCGGGTTTGTGAATAGTGTGCGGTCTTAATGTGTGGGCATGGGAATGTGGCTAGCTTATGCTTCTGCTTTGACGACGTTCAGGTTGTGGTTAGGCAGGGGGTCGAGGGGTTGATTGAGCAAGGCTGTGAGAAGATAAAGATAGCTCGGTATGGAGAGGAATGGCTTCATCGTTTAACTGCAAGAGCAGCTGAGCCAATTGTCCCTCGCCACTGAGAACTGGTCCTGTAAGAAACTTTGTAAACTGTTTACTTTGCCAGCGATGCCAGAGAGTCACCCTCATTCCGGGGAGAAGAAAGGCCCAGCTTCTGCTGGTCATGATATGCTGATTTAGTATCGACCTCAATTGTGTTTGCAGATCGCTGTGTCTGCATACAGAACCTTTTGTTTTCGCTGCAAATTTAGGCCTCAGTCAGGGCTTCACCCCACTTCGTTAAGTGGTTGCTTACTTTACGGTTGTCCCTGCACTAAGTTTAGTGCAGAAAACTTTCAAGTACTCTTAAGGGAAGAAGCAGATTGGCATAGAGCAACATGTCATTCATGTGTTTACAAGGGAAAATGTCATCAGAACGCGGTTTTCTTTTTGTGCAGAACCATCCTCAGATAAGCTCCGACTTAAAAGGTTTGCACTAGCTTTCCTCCACTTTTTTTCATGCACTGGTGACTAAAGAACTCTTACGGGGTGCGGCATAATGCGAGGAGTGAGCTCACGAAAAGAAGGTCGCAGTAGCCCATATTGCTATTGGTGTTACTGCTTAGTCCCCGTTCTTCTGCAGAGGTGGCTCGAGGAGGGATTTCGGTGTGAGCGATTGGCCCAAGAACAGGTGCCTTCAAAATCTGCTATTCCGGTCCTTGCGTCACGGCCAGCATATCCTCAATTGTCGCTCAACAAACACTTGATTTTGGTGTAGGTGGTTGAAGGAGGAATCGCGGTGGGAGCGGGAACGTGAGGAGTGGGCCCAAGAAGAGGCCCAGTTGCAAAACCACATTGAGGCGCTGCGAGCGTCCTTCGCTGAGACGCAGCTAGAGGCGCAGAGCCGAGCGGATGCCATGCGGCTGTCGATCCAAGAGGAGTCGGCGCAAGCACAGGTAATGTCTCGTTTGTTCCGCCTCCTCATTTGACTTCCAGTTTTAACGGAAGTCTCACGGTTCTGGCTCTTTGTTTTGCATTCAGTGCATGGGGTTCAACATTTGCAACGCGGCACTCAAAATCACTAGAAGGTGGACTGTGCACGCATGGGGTGCCTCTTTTATACTCCTGGTGTCCTTTTTCGCTTCTTGCTTCTGCTTTGGCTGAGCGGACATCTTGCGGCAATCAGGAGACTTTGAAGAAGGAACCGGCAAACGCGTTTCTGAAGCGTCCGTTTCAACAGAAAGGGTGAGTCGTATTTGAAATCCGGGAATCAAATCGAAAATCGAGAGTCAAATGCTAGCCGATCTGAGGATCGTTGCCAACTGTCCATGATCGGGCTTGTCAATATTTGGCGAGAGAAGCAAGAGGGGAATTATGCATTAGACTTGGAAAAAGATGGCCTCTGGAGACATCGGTCCTACATCGTTGCTCTTTGCCAGCATGTCCTTCTGCTTTATGAGAACATTGTACGTTTCCTTCCGGTTGTTTGGGCTCGACTTTTTTTTCTAAAGACTGCACCGAGTTGTAAGCTCTCCATATCATTGTCGGCGTATCAGAAGGTCAGGGGCAACGCGTCAAATCCGGTTTAAGGCGCAACTTACCTCGTGATAAACGCGACCATTCGCTGATCCAATCACTTCCCGAGTTGTGCGCTCTGCTTTTCAGATGGTGGGCGAAGCCGCTTTGGGGGCGCAGCTAGCAATTGATGGAGAGCTCCAATTGGCGCGCGCCAGGTGGCGCGAGGAGGAGCAGGCGCTGCTGGCCGAGGTGGACGCGCTCAAAACGGCTCTGGCGGAGGTACTAGACGAAGCAAACGCCAAGGCGGAAGCAGCCAGGATGACGTGGCAGAAGCATGAGGCGACGCTGCAGGTGAGGGACAGATGCTGACGCGTCCAGCAAATGCCACATTTTCCTTTCGGTTGTTAGCACTTGGTGTTGGTTGCCTCCAGGTTTCGGTCTGGCAGACAGACAGCTTGCTTTCAAGGCCCCACAAGTTTTAGGGAGTCTCGGGACTGCTTACATTTCTATCTAGATTGTTTCTAGGCTCGAAAGGCTCTGTGCACCAAGAGTGTCCGCCAAGGTTTGTCCACCGGGAACACTCTCATCCGGTGGCTCAGGCGGTGGTCGACAAACTCAAAAGCACAGCAACAAAGTAGCTTGTTCTCGTTTTCAAGCTACATACCCAAAGCGCTGCGGCCGATTCAGCTTCCGACCTTTGACATCTCTCAAGAAAAGAGTCATTTCTGACACTCCGCGTCATTCGTTTGCAGGCGGAGATTGCGCAGTTGAAGCACTCCCTGCTGGAGGCCCAAGCGGTGGCGCAGGCGCGCAACGGAGGCAAGTCCGCGAAGCCCACCAAGCCGGCAAGCGAGAAGGCCCCCAAGATGGAGAAGCCCGAGACGATCGTAAGACCGGCGCCGACAGCGGAGGAGATCATCGCAGCTGTCGCTTCAAGGACGCCGACACCAATGAAACCGGAGGTGATGATCCGGTGTTGTTTTTTCTTGTTCCTGAGTCTTCTAACTCTTATTATCCTCAGTGTGTCCATCATGAGCTTTTCGGGCCGAGGCTTCGACTTCTACAGAGCGCCAAGTCATTGACTGGCGTCACTGATATCGGACTGGACGTTGAGTGCCCCATCTTGAAGTCGCACGGGGTCCTTGCTGAAAGGTATGGCAACCTGGCCGTGAAAACAGCATGTGATTATGCGGAGCCACCCAGAATATGTCGACTCCTGAGCCAGCTAATAGGTGGCGAACGTCCAAGCCTTCGTTGGATTGTGCAGCCAACCGATCTCTTGGGAGCTACTCTTCTGTTCGGTTGTGTGGTGCAAGGTCGTTGATGACAATGATACGCGCTGTGGTCAGACACGAGGCAACCGCATGCCCAAATCTGTCGTTCAGAGGCGCACAGAACGAGCGCAAAGAGTCTACTTGACAGCATCAAGGTCCTGCACGTCGGGTGGCTGTGTCCAGTCTATATTGTCCGTGTGTGTGATTGCCAGTTTGATTGTTGTGAACGTGGTACTTCAGGTCCTGGTCTGAGCTACGACAGTTGAAATGTGGACGACGGCTGAAAACACTGTCTGGTTGCTAGATCGTCGAAGTTTGTGACGGTTGGCAGCTCTCCGGTCAGCCTTTTCCTCGGTTGTGTCAGCAGACAGTATACTGAAACCTCTCAAAGGTGATCCACCAAGTAAACGTGACCGCACGCTCAATTCGTATAACGTCAACGCGAAGGCAGATCATTATATAAAGATGGGGCACGCATTCGGTGGCACGGAAATTGTATCTGCTTTGCCCCGTAGCAAAGAAACGGCCTCTACTTGCTTTTTCGTTGATTCTGTGATCAATGCGGTCTTGAGTCCTTTTAACCCTTTTCTGCTCCTCTCTTCCGGGTTGGAAATAAGAGAGATATCAACTTTGATCGACCTTCTGTGGCTTGCAAACATGAGCAAAGCGCTGCACAAGGTTCGATGCTCACAATGGGGCCCTGCAGAATTGATGGCGTTGGCAATGATGACAAACCCCTGGCATTTGTGAAGCCAGGAGTTTTCGGTCATGTGACAGGAAGCCAAAGTCAAGCTTGTCAGGCTACAAGATGAGGAACCGGAGCCGTTACCGTAAGTGTAGGCTGCGTTGATGGCCTTCTGTCTTTGTTCCAAAACAGCTAAGTTTGTATTCTTGTCCAATGGGGCGAGGAGCAGAGTCCCTTCTACCTCCTTTCTGCTTAGCTGGCTGGATGCAAAGTATGAGAATAAGAGGGTTTTGAAAGTCTGCGCGTCAGAGAAGTAACACGAGCGCTTAGGGGCCGATGAGGCAATCAGGCCATCTCTCTATGTGGAATTGGGCATTGGCTATGACGAAAGGACACTGCGCGTTCTGGGAAACGCGGGATATGTACATGTGTCGCGCTCCGGCAGCTACTTGGATGTAGCTCTTGCTTCCTGTATGGAGTTGTGCCTGCCAGCATCGTGAGTCGCTTGCGTCATCATGAACGCCTTCCATGCCCTTGCAAGTGCTTCGCTTTTGTACTAAAGATCGCCCGAAGCAAAGGCAGTGGGTTGAAGTTTTGGAAGACTTGCGACGAAAAACGGTCATTGGTCGCCTGACAAGCTGGCAACAAGTGCAGACTGCCTTGGATCAGACTTTGCGAAGCTGTACGACTATGCGCTTATGCAAAGGTGTGCCTGCGTTTTCTAGCCGGTTCCGTCCACTTGAAGCTCACCATCGTGAAGAGGACGGGTGTCCAACCATCATAGCTGAAACGTTTTTTCTTGGTTTCTTTCTGACCGTCAAGCATATGTGGCATTGGAATGTTTCTGTTGGATTTGCAACTGTCAGAACTGTTGGTGAGTGCAAGACGCCATGTACAAAGTGGGTGCCTACAGTGTTGCAAAATCAGGATTGTCCTTGTTTATTCGCTGCCCTCGAACGTGCCTTTGGTGATGATCAAAGCACACCATATACTGGTTGTGAAGTTGCCAGGCCTTTTCCAGAGGTGTGTGACGCCAATTTGCTTTTTAAGGTCTGTCCTTTCATTCCCGCGAGGACGTGATATTAGACTTAAGTTGCAGGGTGTTGTATTCGGAATCTGTGACAAGGTCGGAACACGCAGTCTGGTCATACCGTCTGTCGGATACCGTTTTAAAAGCCGATTGAAGATATGTCACTCGTGCGGGTCCACAGGTCAGCAAAGATGAGCGCAACTTTGGCTGCTACATAGCCACCGGATTGTCTCCATCAGAAGTTGAATTTATCTGTTGGGCATGTCTGGTTCATGCGTGAAGTGTCTTGACTTCGTGCTCATTCGGTGGTATGTGGCAAGAAGTTGTGCGACTGAACGTTAGCAATTGTTTGTCTTCTGAAAGTATGCTCTCACGAGGTTTTTCAATCTTACAACGACCTTTCACCCGCTCAAACAAGTTGACGCTTTGCGCATTCCTACCAGTCCGGCAACAAAGAGTAAACCCGTATCGACCTCTGTCTGCATGTGGGCAGCAACTCGGAGGATTGTCATATGCATAAAACCTATGCGTTGCCTTCAATCGGCTGTCCTGTTTATGGTAACATTATTCCATCGGATCCGGCAGGACTTGCACTGACTTTCGGTTGAGCATTGGGAGTTTTATGATTGCCGCTTAGTTTGGGACTGTGCATGCTGATTGTGCTACCTTTGGCAATGAGGAGCGAGGTCTTGCCACGATAAGGCATCAACATGGAGGTTACGGAATGCGAAGCTTCGTTCACTGACTCATAATCGCGAAGGCTGCGCACATGACGTTTGATTCTTTACCTTTGAAGCGACATTACATCTGAAAACTTTGTCTGCTCGCAATCTATCTTTCCTTCTAGCAGTATCTACGTGTTTCGCGCCATCTACGTCGCTAGGACACTACGTGTCCGGTGTGTACACATCCGTTGTGCATCTCGCGAAAGAATTGTAAGCCACTTACCTCCGCATCTTTTCCATGTCGCCACGCCACGTTTCGTGGTAAAGTCATTCAAGTGGTCTCAGAAGCGTCTCGCCATGCTGAGCGATAGTCCGCTCTCTGCTCCGGTTTGTCGAAGCGTTGTTGGTGATGGCGATGACGAATGTACGTTGGCCAGCTTTTGCAGAGCCAGCAACGCCTGTCACGGACGCCAGACTTTAAAGTCGGTGACGTCAATCGAGGGTCTTTCAGAATATTTCCCTTTGCCCAGCATTCGCTTTCAAAGCAACGGGAAGCAAGCGGTTGCGAAGGGTTTGATTTCGCTTTCCCTATGTCACCGATTCCGTGTCCCTGAATTGTCTTTTGTTCCGTGACTGTCTTGCTCGCTTTCAAGGTTGCGTAGAACCACAGCAGGCTGAGAGAATTTCCTGGGGACGTTTGAGATATTCGGCGCATACGGCGACGTGTGAGCTATTTTAGGATTTTACGGATTTACGGTTTTGAAAAGCGAAGCGTATGCAGTGATGTGGTCAAAGATGTCGGACGGCCTTGCCTTGTGGGCATAGAGGTACTGTACTGCCTGAGACGCTGGGACGCTCTACAGGAATATCTGAGGCTCAGGGGCGCTCGTCCACTTTTCCTTTCTTCTGCTTTGGCAGCCGACTCGTTCTTATTTGGGTAGCCCGAAGCACTTCTTCAATCTCTCAACAGAAGGATAACGTGTAATGCTGCCACAACAAGCAAGTTGGATGCTTGCCTCGTTGCCGGAGGGAGACTGTTCGTGCACTCCTACCAAACCGCAACCTAGCAAAGACACGCCTGAAGTCCTATGCTCTGAGAGCAGATGTATACTGAGAAGTATTTGCGGTGCTATAGAAGTCGAGGCATGTAGTGACGACTCAGTGAAAGGCAATGACGAAGAAACATGTATAGCACTGGCACAGGTTGCCAACCTCGTTTCGAGATCTGCCGTCCATGCATGTGCTTTCTCTTACTGGTTGTGAAAGATGCTTGCAATATGCCCGGTACAAATCAAACCGGCGTCCTCAACCACAGTAGACGGAACAGAATCCCGCAAAAAAGTTTCACTTTGAACGGCTGTAAATTCTCGGTGCAAACTTCTTTTCCGGCAGGTAAAGGGCGTCTTCAAGACCTCATTTTCCAACGGCGCCGCCGCAACGAACGGCGCCCCCAAAACCGCCCCCCCTGCCGCGCACCGAACTTTGCGCTACGGCGCCGAAGGCCCCGACGTAAAAGCAGTCCAAGCAGAGCTCGAACGCCTCGGCTTCTACTGCGGCGAAGAAGAAATGGAAGCGGATGCATACGAAGACGGGACCGATACTGCGGTGAAGTCGTGGCAGTGCAGCGTGGGGGTGAGAGAAGACGGAGTCCTGACACCCGAGCTGCAGGTGCTCCTTCTCGGGGGGGTCGTCGCTGGGGCAAAGCAGGGGGGGGCGGCGGTAACGGAGGCGCGTGTTGAGCAGAAAGACAGAGAGGTGGAGAGCGAGCGGTTTGCGAGGACGGCGGCAGAGGGGAGCGTGTCTGGGAGCACCCGGCGGGTGTATTTACTAGGGGAGAACAGGTGACTCCGGCTCGACCGAGATTCCGTGTCCAATAGCCTTTTTGTCCGTGTCTTCACCGCACTCATGCGGCTTAGATGCAAAGGGTTTTTGAGTATGCTCACGTGTCTCTCTTGCTACGGGTTCTTCTGCTCTGTGGCCTGTCATTTGGCTGCAGCGTGACAATCATTGAGGGTTTGCCGCTAGTCACCGTATGAGGCGTCGTAAGATCCATCATGCACAGGTAGCTTGTGAGCATCTCTATTCCGTTCCGGTAGGACGGTTGGAACCTGTAGTAAGTTTCCATTATACTGTCAAGCAGTCGCATACTCAAATCTTCAAAGGTTGCGCTCTAAGATCAGCTTTCGAGCTAAGAGAAAAATTCTGCTGATCGACGACGCGTCTCCCACAGGTGGGAGGAGCCAGATCGTCTTGTTCCGAACAGCGCCAAGGCCATGGCTGTTGGCATGCAAAAGTGCTTCGCTTGCAAGGGGGAGGGCAAGGTCATGTGCACTGGTAAGTGCTCGGTTTCATCGTCCTTTTCATAGCTGCTTCTGTCCATTACGCAGCGAGTGCGCATGTGGCCTGGGAACGAAGCCTCAATGTTGCGAGCCGCTTTCGCCATTTGAAGGAGGGTCCTCGGAAGTGGAGGATTTGGGACTCAGCTTGCATGTGGGCCAAACACATCACGCGTAGCCTCTTCAAAAGAAAGTACCAAGTCTTCGTCCGGATTGTCCCGAACAGACATGACAGAACGGCAAAGGGTCTCCAGTTCTCAACGCACCTTCTTGAGAGTCCACCGGTGCTTGTTGCCTCTCCGCATTCCAGCCCGTTCTGGTTCATCCATCAATCTTGGTCTCAATTCTGGTCAATTTTTTTGCGAAGCCGGTCAAGGTTCAGTGAATGCCCGTTTTGTGCCTGCAGAATGCGAAGGAACAGGGGACATGAACGTGGAAGAACAGGTGAGACTGCCCGCCAGAACGGTGCCCTCACGATCGGAGTCGCTACTATGAGTTCGTTGGTTGGTGCTCTCGACGAGTCTCTTCAAAGGCTGCCACATTCAGGAAAGTCGGGGTTCCGGAACCCCCGACTCTGTCGAAAAATAATGCCTGGGCGATGAGGAGCTAGGGCTGCTGGTATACAGAACAGCTGCTTCACCTGATGGAATTTGTTTTTGCAGCGCTCAAGCATCGTCGCCATTAGAATGTTTCTTAGGCGTGAACAAAGCAGGGCTTGATTGTTACGCCAGGAGACGCATCCTTGTACTCTCTCGTTAGCACGAGCGCACGAGTGCACGCCGGGATCTTCTAAGCAATGTCGGTGCTTGATGTTTGTGGGCAGAAGGCTAAGCTGCACCGCCCATATCCTTCATAGAAAACGGTGTTTCGAACCTGGGTTTCTGCTCTTCCTGAATAAGATTCCGTGTTTTGGTGCAGTTTCTGAGTTGGGCGGGAGAGGATCCCAGCTGCCCCTACTGCAACGGCACCGGTGCAACCGACTGTGACTCGTGCCAGGGGAGTGGCATAGAGAAAATCTTGATCAGCTAGACGTTGGCTTCAGCTTTTACTTCTTGCGGCATGGTGGTTTAGTATATATGCTGAACAATCCACGGATATGCAATTGATAGGTTGCTGTTGTGCTCGCTGTTGGATTAAGCGTCTCGTCACGCTCTTATTGTCAGGACGTATGTTGGACGGATCCTGTGCCTTCAGGGCGTCTCCCTCTCTTTGCTGCATTTGGTGGTCAGACAACCTGGCAAGCCTTCAATCAGATTCCATCACTGCCAAGTTGGCGGTGCTACCATCAGTCGGACCTTACGTCATGTGGATTCAAACGACCGTTGGACTCCTGTCCAAGTTGTTAGCATGGGCATTATGTGGGTTTATTTGTTACGCACTTACTAGCTCTTCAGACCTGAAAAGGCCATCTCAACACGTCCTAAGTTCTGGACGTCGTCCTTGTTCCTACTTGTCCGCTGGTAAACAACAAACTCGGAGTAGGGGTTCTTTTGACGACGGTGTACCGTAAGAAGCCGGCGTTTTGTTAGATGCAACCTGTCTACAATGAGTCTTGCTGAAGCGGCTTGATTTCCCTTCTATTTTTGTTACCGCGTTAAAAGCGAAGGCTCTTTTTGTCCGTTATCTGGGTCACTGACGCTGGCAATGAGGCGGGACCAGTCTTTGGATCGCCAGCCTTTTCTTCGACAAGTCGGACTTAGCGTCCGGTTCGCTTTCGACTCGCCCTTGTGACTGCCCACTTGCGATTGCTACTTGCTCCAAGAAAGGGGCTTCGTCAAGCTAGCGCCCCAATTGAATCTTGCTGAATAAGTCCTGCGGCGCTAGGATCAGGCCTTTGTGAACGTGACACACGCGGTACGTCATTTGTGTTAACTCAGTGATGCTGAATGATGCCAATGAGTATATAGCAGGTGACCGCTGTTCTGAAGTTCTTTGTTCGAGCCTACACATGCACTTTGCTTTCGCCACGTGTCAAACTGGTGTCGTATTCACTTTTATTCCGATACGTCGATCTTATGACGGAATCTTGGCAAAAAAGATGTCGAAAGTGTTCCACAAAAGGCCCCTTTCGGCAGTGACGATACATTGCCTGGCTCCCGCGTCTGCGTGAACCAAGCGACCTTTAGTGTTGCCTAAAGAATCTTTGCAGATTGGATCCAATTGCGTTCATTCTCAAGGCGAAGGCAGCGGGCCTCACCTTCGTTTGTGAGAGTCTCATTCGGTTCCCTTGACATCTCCTTACAGAAGATTGGCTTCGTGTGCAGTGCCGCATTTTAGTTTTCTGCAGGAGACACGTCTTTGCTGTACCAGCAAATCAAAGTTGCGTGTCAACGCTCAGATTTCCCTACTTTATCCACGAGAGCTATATACTGCAAGACGCACGCTGTGCACCGACTGTCTTAAAAGCATGTTTACAGGATTCCTTCCTGCTATTGTCGGCTGATTGGACGCAAGGACCCATTTTCTGCTCGGTTTAACATGTCTAGTCGGACAGGTCTGCTTGGCAATCTTGCATGCTGGTGCATGAAAGTGACTCGATCAGTTGCATCTAGTCGGGCTCGATCAGTTGCATCTAGTTCTCCGGTAGTGCTTGACTTCCAACCGCCTATTAGATCAACCGCAAAGCGACGTCTATTTACTCGCTTCTTGGTACGGCTTTTCTTTGAGCCTAGAAAACACTCTTGAGGCTTCATTACCAGTTACATGTAAATAGTGTAAACAGGTGTCGCCACTTCGCCTGGGCAAACTGGGCTGGCGATGATCAATGCACGTTCGTGGCTGCAGCGAAGCCAGTGCTTTTACCCTTGATGAAGCCAGGGCCTACGTAAAGTTTATGAGGTGTCTGTAGCAGAAATCTTTTGGGACCAAGAGTCCGTCGAGGTTAGCAGCATAAGCAGTGCATTCCTTCTTCTTTCTCAGCCCTGGTTGTGTTTAGTCATTGCTGCAATTGCGGCCTCCCCGATCAACGGCTTGGTATGTCGATTTAGAGCAGCATCTGCTTCTGTTATTTTTAGCCCGTTCTTGCCCCTGAGTTACTTTACTCTCAAGACTTGTCTCAAATAGACGCTGATTGTTCCGACTCAAAGTGAAAGGTTGTGGGCCGATAGTGCTTTCTCGCGAACGGACGTGGTCAATCGAAAGGAGACCCAGGCAAAGGTCGGTCTCCTTTTACGGCCTGGCAAGATGGCAGAATCAAGAAACTCGTCCGCTTTCAAGCGGCAATCACGAGAGTTGTGCTGGGGTTAATCGCGGCCCTATCGCGAGTTTCGCAAACTGCTTTTTCAAACGACAACAGTCGCAAGTGCTCGTCCACTGATGTTTCCGATCTCAGTGGAGTGCATCAACGAGTAAAGTCGTCGAAGTGATGTGCGCTGTCAGAACGGCCTTCATTATCCATGAACGGAGCGTCCTCATCCGTACGTGTGCAACGCCACCTTCAAATGGGCGCCGAATAGAAACGGAACGTCATGGGTGCCTGTACGATTCCTTGTTGGCGAGATGACGGAAGAAATCAAGTTCTATCATTGTCCCTCTTCGGCAATGATAAACTTCGCGCGCGCTTGGCTGCATGAAAGCAGTCATCTTCGCTTTGTCTTGGGGACGAGCTAGCGGCTGTAATGAACCTACCTTCAAGTTGTACAGGATGTCCGAGTCGAGGTTGGAGCAAGTCTGCATTGACCTGGTACATGCTCCATTCAAGTGATCAGGGTGCAAGCGTAAACGTGGGTCTCCCGAAACTTGTTTTCAGGACCAGGTTTTCTTTCCATTCCCAAACTTTTGAAACTTTAAGTAGAGGAGAGACGTGGGTCGTGTTGGCGATGATTTCGGGATCTGGCTGGCGAAGCCATTTCTCTTTTCCTAGAGAGCAAGACGCCAAGCACCCGCCAGGGAAGGTGAAAACGGCAGAGCGCTTCCCTCAAAGTTCGGTGTTGTCTTGGCAGGCCCCATTTGGCAATCCGCCCACTGGTCGTTCATTGGATCATATGCAGAAGGTTCTGGCCCGCCTTGCTCGCCTCATGTCTCGTGGTGATCAATGGTCGCTTCGGTCGAGCCTTTTTATGTTCGAAATCTGTTTGCAGCTCCTAAAAGGTTTGTCTCGCAACCGGTAAGGGCTAAACTAGTGATCCAAAACACAGGCGTGAACCTGGGGATGCTACGCTTTCGTAACTTCTTAATTTGGCAATTTCTTGTACCAGTTTACGAACTCTGTTCTCGGCAAAGACGACCTCGATGCACGGCTGCAATGTTGCCATTTGCGGGTTGAAAGTA
>DF237448.1:0-67989 GCA_000708835.1 Klebsormidium nitens
GTCGGTCAGTCATGTATGCGCCCATGATTTTGCCTCAGGCTCAGGTCCAGGACCATATCATTATGTCTTCGCTCTAGCTAGAGTCCAACTTTTAATACCGTACGTAGTACTAGTAGGCTCAGCACTTCTTGGTGCATGCCTGCTGTTCAGAATACCGGTATCTGGAACTTCAACTACCGGGACCACAAAAAGATTTTGAAAGTAAATTCACTCGATGACACCGCGGGATTTCCGGCAAGTAGACGCTTCATCAGTAGTTCCTCAATTTGAGTTATCCCCCTCAGAGTCAGAGTTAGGAGAAAGAATCACCGACTGCCAGTATAGAGCACCGGGCACCCCCTCACAATGTCACATGGGAGTGCTCCTACTCAGTGGCAGTGCCAGTGTCAGACAGGCACGTATGCACATGGCAGGTGCCAGGGAAGCCTTCAAGTTCGTGTGTACGTGCACCTACCTCGGTAGATGTGCATCATCAGCACGCATTTTGCCCTGGCAAAAGCAAGGCGATGAATCAGTTGTGGATGTAGCTGGGAGAGGATGGCGCTTGCTTTACCAACCATTGGTGATTGCATAATCCTAGTGCTGTCCATTCAGCAGATTGCGGATGAAGCTCAGGTGAACAAGAACCTTTCACGTCAACTTGCTTGGCATGCTGGCATAGTCCGTGATGTGCTGTCCGAAGCGCAAAAGAAGGCCACTGGTTCGCAGATGGCTGCCATTCCTCAACTGGCAACCCTTAAGGCCCTCCTCAATGATGCGCAAAGCCTCCTTTCAAAGTTTGTCAAAAGAAAGTGGTTGAGCAGAATGTGGAAGAGGGCAGACGATTTCCAGGCTTTCCAAAACATCCATCGACGGCTTGATGCGAGCATCCAGGCCTTGATGCTAGAGCTGGTGCTCAATGTCGCGGTCCCAACTTTTAGCATAGAGGAAATGGATGCCATTGAGGAGGCAGATTTAGAGCAGGACAGTGTGACAGTCAAGCGGCTACAGGAAGAGGCCAAGAAGTCCCCCAGCCAGGATGAAGGGACCGAAGCAATGTTGGCACAGTGGTCGGAGGTCCTGAGCGCAAGGCAGAGCGCATCGCACGCCAGGAACATTTCTGTAGGATTGAAGAGGGAGGAGCTGACAGTCGGACCTAGAATCGGGTCAGGGGGGTTCGGCATTGTTTATGAGGGGCGATGGAACGGCGCGCCGGTTGCTGTCAAGGAGCTGCCCTACGGTGTTGACCTCAACGAGGATGAGAGGGACGCATTCAGAAAAGAGGCCGCTTACCACACAGACCTCAGGCACCCCCACGTCGTCCAGGTCTTTGGCACGTGCACCGATGACCATCCGTTCTACATTGTCATGGAGCTCATGAGCGGGGGCAGCCTGTCGAGCCTCATTAAGCGGAGAATGAGCGGGCAGGCGGCAGGGGTTGCAGAGAGCCTTTTCCCCGTCGAGGTGGCACGGAGCATGATGCTCCAGATAGCCAGAGCCATGGTCTTCCTCCACAGCAGGCAGATCATCCATCGGGACTTGAAGGCGGCCAACATTTTGGTGAGGGTTCTGGATGAGCGCAGTGGGGCGTGCGATGTCAAAGTTGCCGACTTTGGTCTGGCCACGCTGAAGACGGCGACTACTGTGCACAAAACAAGGGCTGGTACGGGCCGCTGGATGGCGCCAGAAGTTGCTGACGACGGACCGTACTCAGGGAAGTCCGATGTGTACAGCTTTGCAATGACCTGCTTCGAGATCTTAACGGGCAGCGTGCCTTTCAGCAGCCTGAAAACGGACATCGCTGTCATGAGGGCGGTGGACAGGGGGGAGCGGCCAGAGCTTCCTGAGAGCTGCCCTGCCGAGCTGCGGGCGCTCATTGAGAGCTGTTGGCAAGAAGACCACAGAGCGCGGCCGGCGTTTGAAGAGGTTTGTGAAAGGCTTGAGGGGATGGGGGCGCTGGGCGGGCTAGACGGGGGTGTAAGGAGGGAGAGCCGAGGACCCTCTCCTGTGACGGCACCGGGGGCTGGAACGGAGGCGGCAGAAACGGAGGTGGCAAGCCAAACCCTAGATGAGATCAAAGAGGGGGCCAAGGAAGAGGAGGAGCAGGTGCAAGCTCCGGAGTGGAGGTCAAATGCCGACCTTGAAGGGGTTAGCCCTCAGGGGTCCCTGTCCGTGGCAGCCAGCACGCGGAGTGAAGCAGTGTCCCACACTCCCACGGATAAGCAGGCGGTCGAACTTCGAGGTGACTCTGAACGGGGCGTAGGAAAGGGGGTGCCAAGGGGGACAGCGGCACTTTTGGAAGCGTCGGGTCAGGGTGCCGGGAGGGTTGGTCAGGCGCTCCCCCCCCCGGTAGCGCCAAAGGAAGTGGATCAGGCAGTCGAAAGTGTAAGCGAGCCGGTGGCTGCGAGCCTAGACGATGTCTATCGGAGGGCCTACAGGGGGGAGCCGGGGGCGCAATACGAGCTGGCGCTGTGCTATTATATCCCACGGCTGGGTGCCCCTCTAAACTTGAGGCAGGCGGTTGAGTGGCTAGAGAAAGCGGCAAATGGAGGGGTCGCAAAAGCTCGTGCGTTGCTTGCGAGCTGTTATTCCGATGGGTTTGGAGTTGCAAAGAATCCAGAAAAGGCCGTCCAGTTGGCATTGCTGGTTGAGGGGGAGCCCCTGGCAAAGTATGTTCTGGGGGTGGCATACCTGGTTGGGTGGGGGGGTGTTCCACGCGATGACGCAATGGCAGGGAAGCTGTTTGCTTCTGCTAAGAAGCTTCTGGAGGTTCTCGTACAAGACTCCAAGGTCAGAAAGGCGAATCTTCTGGCAGACTCATCGGCCTCTTCAATCTGATGTTTGGTCAGGACTATCAAGCGTGCGGATTGAAGCGGGCCAGTACGACTACACAACGAAATTTCTGCTTCGTCTCATGGAAGCTGACCAATCAGCATATGGAGTGATCAGGGGAGTTGCAGCTCTGGATGTTGTAAAGGCTGTAAAGTAGACTGGATTCCTTTGTGCTTTCCGTAAGGTAAAGCTCACCCAGCACAAAGAGAGTGCGATCAGTGCCCTCTTGATCAAAGTATCCATTTCTTTGGAAGTTCCTGAGTCGAACGCAAAAGCTCAACTACAGGCAAAACTCGATCAGAGGCATTAGGCAAGATGACGAGGCATGACCATTTTCTGCAATCGATCCAACTCCTTCTTTGTAGTCCCTTCCATAGAAACAGCAGGTGTCTTTCTAAAGTATCTTCACTTCCCGTCTGGGAGCGTTTGGCTGTAGCCTCGAACAACACAAAGTCAGGCTGGACAAGTACGTTCAAGTTCACCGTCAGCTTTTGAGGAACCTTGTTGATACATATCGCAGGTGCTTCTTCTGGTTGTTGAAAAGGCGTAAGGTCACAGCCATTAAGCTAGCGTGCTGATGCACTCTCCGTCTTTTGATGGTAACGAAAGCCCCCGCTGTTCCGTCTCCACAGGCGCCAGATCTGCCCTTATTTCAGGCCCGCCTGGGAGACTGCTATTCATATGGACGTGGGACGTCGACGGACTCCAAACAGGCCTTGGCTTTGTACCAGGAGGCAGCGGAGCAGGGGCATGCAACAGCACAACTCGACGTCGGCGATTGCTTAAGCGACCCTTTGCCAATGGAGTTCCGGGACAAGCATGGGACACGTGCATACTGGTATTGGAAAGCGGTAGAGCAAGGGCTTGCAGACGCCCAGTTCCAGCTAGCCCGACTTATAGAGTGTGGGAACGGCACAGAATGGCAGAAAGCAGAAGCTGTTCGGTTGTACTCTGCGGCGTTGGTAAATTGGGACCAAAACGAACTTGCCAGGTGGTTCCAAGAAAACACCCGCGCTGGGCTTCTCGCCTGGATCTTCCGTCAAGACACCCGTGCTTCTCTTGGGGTCGCTTCTCAACTTGGACACATCAACGGGCCGTTACTACTTCGGATGCTCAACCTGAGGGTCGTTAGCTTGGTTGACCTTTCAACTGACGTAGACATGCTGGCAGCCACCCTAAAGCGGGGGCCCTTCCCAGCGCTGCAGACGCTGAACCTTAAAAACAACTGCATAGGGTGGCGCGGCGCCATGGAGCTGACAACCGCCATAAACCGGGGCTTTCTTCCGGCGCTGTGTTTGCTTGACCTCTGCGGGACTCAGATTGGGGTGCTTGGTGTCCACGCATTGGCGGGTGCTCTTGAGCGGGGGTCCCTCCCGGCGCTGCAGTCGCTAGACCTACAGTGCAACAACATGTTGGCGCGGGGGGCAAAGGCACTGGCAGGCGCCCTGGAGCGGGGGCCCTTCCCGGCGCTCCGACAGCTGCAGCTCGGTGGAAACGAGATTGGGGAGCAGGGCGCCCGAGCGCTGGCGGCCGCCCTGGAGCGGGGGTCCTTCCCGGTGCTGCAGTCACTATCCCTACGGGGCAACAAAATTGGGTTGCATGGGGCGCAGGCAATGGCCCGCGCCCTTAAGTGTGGGTCTGTCCCGGCGCTGCAAGAGCTAAATCTTTCGGAGAACGGGATTGAGGAGCAGGGCGCCCGAGCACTGGTGGTCGCCTTGGGAACGGGGTCCTGCCCGGCTTTACAACGCCTTTTTCTTGGGGGCAACGGAATCAAGAAGAAGGAGCATAAGGCGCTGAAGGCCGCCCTTCCCGCTGTTGCAATAGATATCTAGCGCAGCCATTGATTGGCAGGTTTGTACCCACAACTCCAATTGCTCCTGGACTTGTTCTGGATGATATAATCTGGCATTTTGGGACTCTTGGATGATTAATCAACTACTTGACTCTCAATAAGCCGTTCAGGACTAAGCCTTGTACATCTAATTTGCACACAGAGCATGTTCGCAAGCTTGAAAAGTTCTTTCTTTTCATTGTTTTGGGGATCGTAGACACTTGTGCTGTGTTAAAGCAGATGAAGTACGTCGCTTTCGAAGTTTGCGGGTAGTGGCATGGCTAAATGCATTTTAGAGTCTGTCAACTCAGATTATCTTGATTTCCTTTCAGACGATCTCTCGTTCCAAATGTTCAGGAGACGAGCTTTGAGAATGTTTCAGATGGGCCCCGCAAAAATTAGTTGCTCTGTTTTCTCAAATCGGTAATCTGGCAGGGGTGACAGTCTCCGCCAAATGAAAGGCTGGTTTTAAATTGATCCGAAGACGTTCAGCAATGCTCAGACCTCCTCAGGGCAGCTTTTAGTTTTATCCCGAAAGTCAGAACTTGTTTTTTGAATCGTGTAAGGTGGTCTGGCAGCAACAATCGCATCTAACCGGGACTTTTTGGGAAACTAGATTGGCTCCCTGACATTGTGTAATGCGATTTAAGGGCCTGGTACCAGTCAAGAGGAACTTGACTTTTGACAGCGAAGTTGAGGGCCTTCTGGTCTTGCGCACCAAAGTGCGTTCCGTTTCAAACTTTCCGTAAGCACTCACTTCCAGTATCAGAGACGACCACTCGATACTGGAACCGCTTCATTTTGGATAAAGTTGTCAGATACATTTGAAGGACGTGTATTCTGTCTCGGCCTCCTGGGTTCGTGAAAGAGAAGGGCGAATTCGGGGACAGTCTTTATCCCGTCACTCAACAGTCTTGGTATCACTGGGGCAGATCCGGATTAGTCTCGCCAAAATTTCGAGTGAACTTCGGCCGGCGGGTTTCACCCCCTCAATCTGCTAAACAACGGCCGAGGCTTTGAAGCGAACGGATTAGCCCTCTTTGTTTCGTGACAACCCGGCTCGGTCACGTTTCGTGGTCAAGTCTCGCTCTTCGATTTGAAAGGATGCGTTTTTCTGAAGTACGTAAACAAGATCTGGCAGCGCTCTCGTTATCTCACGGCTGTGGATGCTATTGATCTTCTCTGACCGGAGAACTTTGGAGCAGCTTATCATAAACCATCGCCGGAAGTCGAAGGCCCACCTTCCTGGATGCTCGACATCACGGTAGACGCACTTTTAGTTGGGAGTTTGCAAAGCAGACCTGTACGGAAAGGAGAAGCTTCCACACTTGCTCTGTGCCCTGTGCATAATCTATCGATTGGAACTCTGAGCAGGGCTTATATTTCTTCAACGGGCGAAGCGCGAAGGAGGTTTCACAACCATCACGAGCGAGTCCTCCACGCACCTACCTTCGGATGCCGTCGAGGCAGGTCAAAAAAGAAAAGAAGGGATTGTTCTCCTCAGTTCTCTTGGTTTTCTGACACGCTAAGCTCGAAACGAAGTACGTCGAACTAGATCGAACCACCGGTCTTGTGCCACACTTACGGATCTCCCCTTCTCCTACAGGTGACTTAGTCGCTGGCTGACGAGGCGCCGGCGACGACGCCACTTGCCCGGTGGAGGCGACGTCAGACTTTCCGGGTTGATTTATGTAAGTGATTGATACCAAAGTATATATCCGTGGTCGAAGCTCGAAGCTTGTTGGACGCAGCCTTCGGACCTCTTGACCTCCACGCTTCAGGTGCACGAGAACCTTCCGCCCCACCGCCAGTGATAATACGGAGAACACTAATAGAAAGTCAGAGATTGATCACGCCCTGTTTGAGGTACCATAATTGCTGTCATACTCTACCGTTTTAGTCACACGAGTCCGTTGATCAGTCTTTGGCAATGCATGCAACTTTTCCAATAGGTCAAAGTGCGGCGTCTAAGTTCACCCGGTCGGGCACAATGTTACGGTGACAGTAGGTTAAAAACCGCATGAAGTCCGACCGGCAGTGCAATTTATGATCGCACTGACCGCGTAGCATACTAAACACGATTGCATGTGATACGACAAATATGCCGCAGCATGGCACGTGGGGGTCATTACTGTGCAATAATCGCAATCGATGACCCGGCACCAAGTTTCGAGTCGCCGGGCACGGCCGCGCACTCGCATGCGCATCGAAGTAAAGCCTGAGGACTTCAATGCAACTTGGTGAGGGTCGACGCATTTTCGGATCCTCGTCGAATTGATATAGGTCAATGTATCCGATTCTACAGTCGTATACTACAAACAAGCTACAATCACTGCAGTCGCTGCAGTCTGAAACTATATTGAAGGATCATGCGTAATGTACTCAGCTCGATGATGCATGATTGCGATCGAATCTGGATTGCACTAGCTGCGGCAATGATGACGTACAATAAAACTTCAGAGTGCAATTTCTAGTATAATATTTTTGATCTTGGTGCGCAAACATGTGTCCCATGCTCAATTCACAGCTAGCATGCACTGCAGCCTGCCAGTCCAACATGTTCAACGGTTGTCACCTTGGGCCTGGCGGCTGGCTCAACTTGCCGCATTGCTAGCGTTTTAATATAGTGCTCCGCTGAAATCAAGCTAGTTGAAGTTTCTCCGTCGAACTTCCCTGCCAGCAACTTGACACTAGACTTGGAAGCAAAGCTGGCTTTTGGCGGTTGTCCTTGCTATGTATATCTGCTAGCAGAGTCATGTATATGAATTACACCAACCAATATCAATCTGTCACTTTCTACTCACGGATTCAGACCAAATGACAGACCCGTTCGTTGCTCAACCCTTGGGCAATCTACGTCAATCAGAGGGTCAGGCGCAGTAGCAGAGCGTTGCTCGTCTTAGTTGGCAGACATCTTATCAGTTGAACTAAAGACACTAGGCGCGCACAGCATCGTATTTACGGAGGCCCGCTTTTCCTTCACAATCAAGTCGTCAAATGTTGTAAAAGGTGATTGCCTTGTGACTTCCCTTTCGATTGGTAATCCGCAACAAGACTCTTTCCGTCATGACCGCAAGATTCCACGAACACTTTCCGCATCTTTAACGTACTGCTGCCGCTAAGCCGGACTCGTGCGTAAACGGCGATCCTTCCGGTGGTACTAATCCTAGGTGCCGCATCACGCGCAGCTGCCGGGCCCGGCGTTCGGCTTTCGGCTTGTCCTCCACCGCATGTGCCTTGCCTTTCCGTTTCCGCTCCTTTGCCGCCATTGCCTCAGGCGGCGACGCCTGCGATGAGGAGCAACGGTCAAGAACCTAACTTGATGCAGTGGCCATCATTACAAACACGTGGGATACTCATTCCGCCGTGTTGGGGACTCTCCTGCGCTGCTCGCCCTTTTCTTCTCTTGCGTTGTCAGCCCCGATTGCAAACGAAAGGAATAGCTGATTCTCGAAGCCAATCCGTCTTGGCGAACCTCCCTTTCTCGGAACTACGGAGCATTGTGCCGAGTCAGACAACTGAGAAGTAGCAATCAGTACGATTACACTGAGAAGCTACGCATCATGCGAGAGAGATTCATGTCTTGCTCTTGCCCTCAGCAAGATAAGGAACAAAAAAACGGATGCATTGGAGCTCCAGCGGTAAAATATGATTCACCAAGAATGGTACTTTCTCTGAACATGAGTCCCCTGATCGAGACCCGTCCAAATCCAACAACGTCAACAGTCCTACCAACGTTGTTGCACGCCCAAGCACATGCAAAAAACCTACGTCAACAAATGCGGAGCCAGCTTCGTACAGACCATTCCAAAGGCCAACTGTAGAGATAGTGCCGCCAAGACTGCGACTGACAGACGTTTGCCTGACCGCTAGCTTCTTAACCAATAAGTTGACCGGTATGGCCGCTCTAACTTAGATTCCGTCCGCGGAGGGAGGCTGGCGAAGCGAATGTCCCCACCTCTTCTACGTGACCGTTTGCCTCTGGCGGCTCCTCTATATGCATCTCCTCCTCTGCTTCCGGCTCCTCAAACGGGGCAGTCCAGGCCTCCGGTAGAGCTCCGGTCTTCCGGCACTCCTCAGCCTGTGGAAGAACGATAGCCGACTGAGAGATTCAAGCACGGGGGATTTCCTCCGTGGGAGCTCTCTCTAAGTGTCTAGTAAGGGCAATTTTCCAGAAATGAGTGCGTCTATTAGTCAGCGACGAGTGCGTCTGCAGAAAGAGGGCGTTACGACTTATTGTGTATGGCACGATAATCCGTCATATCTCTCTCTGATGAACGTTTCGGACGACCAAAACCGCGTTTGCTGAGATGCATGTACGCATGTACTCTGAAAGAGACTCTCCATCCAGAGGTTGGCGGTCTGCTATCGCTCTCCGTCATAGGACGGCACGTGGCAGCAATACGGTATCCCACGAGATGTCGCAGGCAGGCTTAGCCCATTTGACGACTCCGCGCCTCAAGACTAGTTAACAAGCTGTGCTTGATTGGCAGCTCAGACTCTCAGCAAGAAGTCTTGGTTTCGGGGTACGCAGTTCCCGTCCTTCGGACCGTGTTCTGGTGGATAGAAGCAGGCAATAATTGCGGGCCCGATTGATGCAACCGGTAGGTACCAGAGACCCCCGATGAAAGAGCTCCACAGGTTCGTTTACTCAGGACGTACATCCGTGCAAGAAGACTGAAGACTCTGCAGAGAATGACCACAAAAGGAGGACAGACAACTTCCTGCAAAAAAGGAAGACACAACAAGCGGGTATAATGAGTGGAAGAAGCGGCGGAAGAGTAAGAAAGACATAGTATGCTTCCCAAGGAATAGGAGAAAGTTTGATTTCAACTAAATGCGTGCGCACCTCCTCTAGGGCTTTACATAACGGCTTCTCCTTGGTGAGCATTGAAAAGGACAGAAACCTGTTTCATGGGGGCAACGGGGTAATGACGAAGGAACGAAAGGAAGCGAGTAGCCGGAATAGTGACCCACCTCTTCGAGCGCCTTGAGGAACTGTTTCTTTTTGGTGAGCTTCTGTCGGTCCTTGAACTTGTGATCCAGATCCGACACGTTCGTTCGCCGGTCCACCCACCCGCTGCAAAACCCACACGTGCACCGTCAGCCTGACATCAGCTTGCTTCTCGGGCTTTACGCACCCGCAGCGAAAACACCTGCTGATCACAAGCGCCACGTCAGCTTCATTTAGTCAGGCGCTCTCTGGGAGAGGGAGAGACCGTAAGTGGTGTTCGCTATTCCACGTTTCAAAAAAGGAATGTCTCGACAAAAAGGGAGAAGACGAGTCTTCCTGGCAGAAAACGAGGAAGGGTTTCGAGTGGCGATTGTGCAGCTAGCCTTTCAAACGCGTCACGCCGAGTGTCAAACTTCTATTAGTCCACGCACTTGGATATAACAATATTGACTACTCGGAAGAAAACCACAGTCTGTGAAGACGAGAGGCCCATGCTTTTTCGGACGAGTCTACGCTTCCGAAGTTATATCCCGGTTTCTGGTCCTACCCCCTTTTGGGTGGGTCGGTCGGTCGGGAAAAAATGATATATATATTACAGTCAAATTATGCTAATAAGGCGGAAAAACCCAAAAGTTCTGGGGCAAAAGCCAGAAAGTTCTCCCGATTTTCAGGTATCCGTATAAAACTTGGTCTCAAAATCGAAGGGTCGAAGAACAAAAGTGGACAATATTTATTATTGTTTTCCAAAATCCAAAGGAATTTGGGTCGGTTGGGGACCGGAAACCGGGATTTAACTTCGAACGGCCTGTACAGGGGAGATTCTCTTTGGCAGATCTGGACCCCGTTTTGAGTACAGATCGATGATGCCATTCTCCGGCTATTGAACCTGGCATCTGGCGGTTTCGGTTGACTGCTATAAGACGTAATAGTTAATCAGTCCCTAGCATTCAAAACCCTGGAGGATTACAAAAATCCACATTTTGTAGAATAAGATGAGAAGCGCCTTACTAGTCGTAGGTCCCGAAGAAGCGGGCGAGCACCTCGTTGTCTGACTTCCGGCCTTCCGTAAACCGCGCGTGCACGCTGCTAGGATCGACGATCTGCGCAAAGGGAGGGCCACGTGTCATGACGTGCACGTTTTACGGACCCTTTTATTTAAGGCCCCAGTCAGCCTTTTTAAAGAAGAAACTGCACTGCGAAGGCCGCCAAGAGTCGATTCAAGCTCGCCCATTGTGAATTGTATTCGGTTAACGCTATCCAGGGGAGTTTCCTTTTGAACATGGGTTGGTAGCTGGCTGTAATTGAACTAGTCTGCACGTTGGTAGCTGGACGCTAGTCTGATTTGGATTGGAGCCCCTGCGTAAGTTCAAAGCAAATCGTGGCTCAAACCACCTGCAGTACTGGCTGTGCTAAACGGCGATTCTTTTGCAACTATTTGAGCAGCTGCAAATATAACCGAGCGCAGGTTAAGGAGGAGGGTCAAGGTTAAGATGAAAGGGCAAATGCAGTCACTTAGGGTCTTTACACACTGGGCGGGTGTTCTTTTTCGCAATTCGCCGAGAACTCAAGGTGTTGTTTTGCCCAAACTCCCCGCGCGAATTCGGGGGGTAACTTCCGCACGCAAAAGTAGTCCCGTGCGACGGTCCGAAAAAGTTTACTTTCGCTACCCGGCTTTTTTTGGGATAGCACTTTGGAACACCGCGGTGTTTTTGCTGACGTATGATCGTACGAGTCGGCGAATTGGCAAAAACACCCGCGGTGTTTTCCTTGCGACGGTACCGCCGCAACCCCTGCTGTACCGTCGCTCGAAACGAAAAACACCCGCTCTGTGTGTAAAGGCCCTTAACCAGGGTTGCGGTCAACTTCCATTTCAGAGGTTTAGAGACAGAACCGTGATATAACCTCCGCGGGCTACTAGCGGAATGATACCAACTTGGAACCAAACCGCCTGTATTGAACTCGGGCTCTCGTTTCATCGAACCTAAAAATCTGGGCTTGGTGAAAGTCGTTCAATTGGTCAACTAGAAATTCCCTGCTTGAAACCAAGGGTAAAAGATAAGGGTCTCAAAGACTAGATTGGAATGTTCACCTGTGCCGGCCACCAAGGGTAAGTGCTGAGCTTCGTTCACACCACCTGGTTTTTGCAGAGCGCGTCTCCTCTTTCAGTCACCCCAAAATTGGCCCTTCAAAACAGAGTTGACCGAAGGTGCTACTCATTTTGCTGGTCAATTATGGACTCCCAGTCCGAGAACTAGAATGGGATGTTTACCTGCGCGGGCCACCAGGGGTATGTGCTGAGCTTCGCCCACACCACCTGATTTGCCAGCTCCTCGGCAGAGCGCGTCTCCTCTTCCTTGTGTTCCAAAGCTGCCTGACGGGCGGCCTTGCGCTGGGCTTTCACAGCTTCTTCATTCTCCGCCCGCTTCCTGAAAAAGCAGATTGGCTTGTCAACCTCTTGCAAACACAATTGAAAAAGCATCTTACAATCCAGATCGTCTCGATTCTGGAAGAAAGAGAAAGTCTGCTTCCAGTAATCCTCCTTGTGCACTGATGCCGCCCGACGAGCGGCCTTGCGCTGTGCCTTCACAGCTTCTTCATTCTCTGCCCGCTTCCTGAAAAAGCAGATGGGCTTGTCAACCTCTTGCAAACGCTATTGAAGAAAGCTTTCTCCAATCCAGATGGCCTCGATTCTGGAAGAAAGAGAAAGTCTGTTTCCAATCATTTTCCTTGTGTTCCAGGGCTACCTGACAGGCCGCCTTGCGCTGTGCCTTCACAGCTTCTTCGTTCTCTGCCCGCTTCCTGGAAAAGAAATTGGCTTTTCAACCTCTCGCAAACACTGTTGAAGAAAGCATTCTCCAATACAGATGGCCTCGATTCTGGAAGAAAGAAAAAGTCTGTTTCTGATAGTCCTGCTTGTGTTCCAGGGCCGCCGGACGGGCCGCCTTGTGCTGGCTTCCTATGAAGAGCAACGTGACGACCTAGACTGAACCACTCAGAAAACGATTATGGAATTCACATAAGTTTGAGTCTTCAAAGAGAAGTTACATTTCCAAGCGGCCAGCTTCGTGGTTTTCCAGGGCGGCCTGACGGGCCACCTTGCGCTGTGCCCTCCCAGCCGCGCTTCACTACTCTCCATGCAATCCCTCAAAACGCGGAAAAGTCTGAACAACTAAAAGAAACACAGATCTAGATCTTCAGGGTTACAACCGCAACAACAAAAATGTGACCTTTAGAGGGCTAAGTAAAAGTCGCCCACCTTCTTTCCTCCTCTTTCACAGCCTCCTGCTCTTTCTTCGCCAATTGCCGCGCCGACAAATTCAGGAGCGCGTTCGAGGGCGACACCTCTCGCGCAATCCGGGGGGTCCTTGGAGTGCCTGGCAAACGACCCCCCGCAGTGAGGCCTTCCGTGTTTGTCTTCAGAAGCTTGGGGTTCTTGAACTTGGGCTTCTTTGTCGGGGGCTCCTCAGATTGGGGTGCCTCCCTAGGGGGGGCTTGGGGGGCCGCCTCTACGATTATAACTTCTGCAGGAATAATCAAATAGCCTGAGATGGCATAACTGCGTGCTTGTCTCATGGGCGTGAGTAATCTGAAAACCATTTGTTGCTGCGGGTGGTGGTGGGTTCCAGCCGAGTGCCCTCTCTCTTTTTTCTAAGGGGATCCGGTTAGAAAAGGGCGGCGGAAAGCAGCCCCGATGGGCCATTTGAATTTGGCCGCTCTGTGATTCTCTACAGAGGTGCGCTGGAGTGGAGAGAGAAAAATGAAAGAAAAAGAAAAAGCTGCCTCTAAAAGGAGAACTGCAGGGCTTTGGGGCAGCTCAGAACGACAAAGTCCCATATTGAGCCACCAGTCTGCTTTTCCTGAATTGTGAGAATTACAAGAGCGCATAAGAAGAGCAGACCGGTTGCATTGCCATGCGAAAATGTAGCTTCCTAAACATGGCAATTGGACCACAATAGGTCCTCGCTGAGATACCGTCCTTAAGAATCTGCCCGCACAATCTTAGATGGGTCCAGACATATCCCCAGAAGTACATTGTGAGCATTTTGAAGTTTCGTGTGTTCTCGCTGCAATTATCACAGTCACCTTCTCACCTGCGTCTGCACCCTTCTCCTCCATTGCAAGTCTTTTCTCACGCTCCCGTTAGAAACTAATCAATCAGCCCCTTCTCTACAGAGCGAGCTCCTGCAGCAGCTGCTGAAAATGCAGTGAGAGCGGCAGCGTGCCCACATTTACAAATACCTGATTCTGATATAATGTGCTGATTTTGTTTCATTCATTGTGGGGGCGGCTGCCCGGCCGCGACGGTGCACTGAGACTCCGGCCGCGACACGCGGCTGTCGACGCTCAGTGCGCGGCCGGCCTTTCCATTCGCTTGCAGAATCCTGAGAAACTGAATGCTGATTTCAGGGGCAGAGTGTGGCTTCTTGCGTCAGCATAATGAAGCTCATCAGCACGCTTCTGAACAACTCATCTCTCACTCAGCTGAGGCGGCTCCAAGATATCAGAGGCTTTGTTCTGAATCAAATTCCAAGCTGAGTCGCCATGGCTAAGCAAGCGCCACGTGTCCCGCGTGCCTGCTGATTGGACGAGAGTTGCGTAGCTTCCCTCGAGCTTCCACTCCGACTCTGCCGGTGCCAGTAGACTCATGGGACTGCCCAAGAGACTGTTCAACTATACCTTTGCTACTTGGTTCTTGATCATCAGGCTCTGGACTTATATTCCACGTTCAAAAGCACAACAGAACCGAAAGTCTCCCGCTCACCTTCGTTTCTCTAAAGCGACACCTCAGAATTTCGTTGAGATAGCAGGAGGAGCTGAACGCCTTTCAGCTCCTGCTCCCCAAAGCTAGCTCTCTTCTGAACAAGCAAACGTTCTTTTCGAGACCTTTGAAGAAAGTCTACTTCTGAGGACGCTGGCGGCTGCCTCGAGAGCGCGAAGTGGAGTCATCTTGCTTTTCCCTACTGAAGCGACGGACGTTGCTGAAGGGAGAGCTGGTTTTCACAGGAGTCTGCCCTCTCTGCCTGCCCCCACCTTTAAGGAGGTGCAAATTATGTGGCCAAGCTGAAGCGGAAGACGATTTGAGGTCCCAGAGTTGATGAAAGGTGAGAAGCTCTGTCTGACCTTCGGAGACGCTGACACGCAAGCTGTACCCAACTTCGTCGTTGCATCAAGAAGTGTCAGAAATGTAACAGTTGCGTTCAATTTTGCTTTTTTGGGTCCCGATCACGGAGCTTCAGTAAAGTCGTTTTCCGAACTCTTAGCTGCTGTAGATTCTGATCTCGCAACACGGAAGGGCAGGAACGTTGGAAACTCTTTTGCACGACGTGTCCATAACATACTCTTTAAGAGGATTCTGGCTTTGAACAAGAGCCCATTTTGAACTTCGCTCAAGGATTCCGGCCCGTCAAGAGCTTTGAACAAAGGACTCTCGGCCCTTCGAGAAGTTTAAACAAATCTGTCCTGGCAGAATGGTTTGCAATCCCTATACCGTACGTCCTTGAACTGCCCGGCAGGTCTTCAAACGCCTTCGGGGATTGAAAGAATCTCAAGAAGACAAAGGAAACAAAACCAGTCGTGATTAATCTCGGACTTTAAATTGGTCAGAAGTAATCTTTGGGTACTTTCATATGTGAAGCTTTTCTCTGAGGGGCAACTTCAATCATTCCTGAACAAACTTTTCATTTTCGCTCAAAAGGCTAAGGACCTCCTTTTCGTCAACGCAGGTCATCTAAAAGACCTTTCAAACGAAGTCGTCGCCGCTTCTCAAAGCTATGGCAACGGCAATCCAACTGCAAACGTCTGAGCGGACCGCAGACATGACGTCTGCGAGCTACTTCGAGGACGTCATCATGACAGAAGCGCCGCCTCTTCCGGAGTCCGCCACTCTCCGCGACAATCCGCGTGCAGCGGAACCAACGGAACAGCGGAGCCCCCTTTCCGAGCGCCTGCTGAACGCCTGCGTTCCGGCGATCCGCCGCAGAGCAAGGAAGTCCCTCGGCGGAAAGGAGAACAAGGTCGGCGCTTCGTCAACCCCTGCGCAGCCCAGAAGAGAGTCTTCTACTTCGACGCAGTCAGAAGTGTTGGAACCCTCTACGCAGATGAGAAGGGGCCTTTTTGCACCGAGTTCAGAGACTCTCGTTTTGGACGAAAACGGGATGATTGTAGAGAGCCTCGCAAACGGGGGCGATCCGCTGGCAAAGTTCGATTTTAAGATGGAGTCCGCGGAAGCGGAAAGGCGGAAGGAAGCGCGTGGAGTGTTCTGCGATGACTTAGGGGCAGATCCTGACGATGCTGACGTCATGGAGACGTACCTGAGAGCTCTCCGCGGAGGCTCTGGGGAATTCGGCGGTCGGGCAGAGAAAAGACCGAAGCCGTTCTGGATGAGGCGGCTCGGGTGGCGTACCCCGGGCGCTCAAGGATTCCGGTTCCGGCCCGGAAAAGCGATTCCGAACGGCGACGAGATGGTCTTCACGAGCGAAGAAGAGCAGCGCCGCTTCTTCCGTTACTACCCGGACGGAAAGGCCTTCCCCGGGCGGAGCCCTCCATCGCAGCGCGCCACGTTGCAGAACAGGGAATGCCACGTGGCAGGATTGGCCCGGGAGAAGACGCCCCGGGCGAGACTCGCCGACGAAACGTTCGACGATTCGTGGAAGATGGAGATGCTGCTCGCGCAGGGGCGGAAGCTCGATGACCTCAGCATGCTGGCGGAGGAGTTCGTCTGCAACAGCCCGTACCGCTCCGCGCGCGCGGCCACGTGGCTCAAGGAGATGGACGCGCGGCGCGGCCCCCTGGACCTGCGCGGGGGATCCCCTACGGGGTACGTCGCCTGCGGGCGATGCGGCCGGAAGGGATCCCCCGAGCAGATGACGAAGTGCAAGGGCGGGGTGACGTCACGTTTGCTCGGTGGAAAGAGTTCCGGGGCAGAAAAGGGGGCCTGTGAAGAGGGAAGAGGGGCGCCCGGAAAATGCGGTCGGGAGCTCTGCAAGGGATGCCGGTCGGAGTGTGCGCAGTGCGGGGAGGCGGTCTGCGGCAAGCACAGCTGGTCAGCCGGTTTCGGGTGCTCTCGACTGAGGTAAGCATAAACGGCTTGCTTATGGAAGGCATCCGTTTTGACCGCTTCGAGTTTCTCATTTCGAACAAAAGGTTCCGTTCTGCTTTGAAGGGCTTGCAGTCCTTATTGAAAGCGCACATGTGTGCTGCACAGATTCACGGGTAGTTTTGCTATATTTTTCCAGATCCATTAGAAGACACGTCGTTGTTGAATCTATAGCCAGATCTTATGTTCTGGTTGTTGCATTAGTAAATTCGAACTTATAACGGCACTGACGGATCTCTCGCCGAGACGAAGTGAAGAGGTGTACGTTCTTTGGCGGATGGTCTGGCAAGAATGTCCATTCTTGGAGGTGGCTTGATTTGGGCCTACGTTGATGTACAAGATCATTTGCTGGCACTTACAATCAAAGGTTCCGCAGCCGCTCCATCACATTCCCGACCAAATCTCCGTGCCCTATCATCCTTACATTCTCGAAGTGTCTTACACCCAGAGCGTCGTCCATCATGCAGGTTCTGCCTGACGTGTGGTCCAAGCTCTGCAAACGCTTCGAAGGCTGCTGACGTCACAGAGCGTCACCTGGATGACTTCCCATGCACTCTTTGCGACTCTATGCCACTCTGACTCTGACCACTCGCCGGGACTCCTTGGGGCGTCTGTTTGATTAGAGCATTGATCTTATGATCTGGACTGCTTTCCATAATTTCGTGGTTGAAGTTTTGTTTTGGAGTATTGTGACACGCTCGAGATAGTGCTGTAAACGTTCTGCGTGCAACTGACTCAGTGAGATGTAGCACCGGCAGCGGCCCGTTGAGAAAGTGAATTGAATCGCAGTCTAATGGTGTCAATAACGTGTGAGTGAAAGCTTTATATTGTGGGCCACAAGAGGGACTTGCCATTTTTGGGACTTGGTAATCTGTATTGAAGCGCCGTACCAAACGTTAGGAGAGGACTCAGCGACTATGCATGAACGGGCTGCGGAACCTAAGTGGGCACGTAATTACCCTTCCTGTAATCTAATACCTGTTGTCACCACTTCAAATTGACTGTCAATTCAGCCGCACTCGCGCATTGAAAATCAGCGATAGTCTCTCGTCTTAGACTCATCATACTTAAGTGGACGTTCGATCCGATACCTTCTTCCTTGTCATATCAATGTGTCTCATGTCATCTCATCATCCATTTGATCTCAGAAAGCTAGTTATATTTGCAGCAGACTACCACCCGCGACTTTGTCTTTTATGCACCATTGTCATAGTACGGCTTCATGAGTGCGATTGGGATCGATTCCACGAACTTTGGAAGCGTTTGGAACCATTCTTTTCAAAATTGAAGCTTAAATGTGTCTCAGTGATTAGGGTTCCCTACTCGATCCTTCCAATGGGCGAGATCATCCGAAGTCAACGTACCCATCACCTTTGCCAGCCGCTTGCGCGAAGCTTGCTTTTGTTTGCACGCATACCGTAGTACGTTCAGAACACATATGCAGGACTCGTACTACTAATAGAACCGATATACTTTGAAGCGTAAAATGCAAGACCATCGATCAATTACAGTAGTCGGACCGCGCCAGCCGCCGAGCGGCCCTCGCGCGTTACAAAGCCGCACATCCAACCGAATGATTCGCTCCCGGATTGAGCGTTCGCTCGACCGTGCGCGACTCCACTTCGATCAGAGATTGATGGATGCCGGCCAGAAATAATTTTGGACGGAACCTCTTGAATCGGTTGATGAGGGAGATGCCGGCAACTTTGCATCTCGAACTTCAATAACGCTGTGGTGCCGAATGCTTCGACAAACGGTTGCAGACGTAATGCCCACACAGTTCATGCCAGCAAACTCAAACGGACTGCTCTCTGTGCCTTTCATTCACTTATATAGACCCTGTTAAACGACCCTACCTTAATCCGTTGCAACGTACGAAATCAGATTATTTCCGCTACATCTAACACCTCGTACAATTCTCTGCCACCTCCAGCAACACCTCCAGGTTGCGCGCGGCCGCAATAGACCCCTGCGCGCGGGCGCATTGCTTTTAACTTGAACACAACTTCCCGCCCCTCTATAACACATCAAGGTTTGCCTGCTAACCAGCTCAACTACCAGGCTTGAGTCTTGGGTTATTGGACAATCAACCGGGCTTGAACCTAGCTTCTGGTTACCCCTGGAAATCTGGCGGGTAACCACTTTCTAACCAGCCCAGAACCATCCTTGCTTAAGGGCCATAAACTCCTGTGTTTGCGAATCAACCGCACAATAAGCCGTCGAGACGGTCCTCTCCCTTGCGCGCCGCTGCCGCGTGTTTCGCGAGCGGTTTCGTGCAACGGGCGGCTATATTTACGTCACGCCTTCTTGAGACAGCCCAAGAACTCGGTCATGGAGAATTCGGCTGAAACTGTCTGCGGCGAAGAGCCGTTTGCTGACGTCACGGGCGGGTTGGGTGACGTCAGCTGGTCGGCGGCACCGACGTCTGCAGCGGCGGGCTGGCGCTTCCTCATCTCCTGTTGGCGAATATCGACGGTTGAGAAGCTCATATGCAACGGAAACGAACGGCTACCATTGAAAGCGGAATCGTAATAAGCGACTGTTCAAGAAGCAACTAATCCATACACAAGCTGACGGTTCGAAGCCTATTCTTGCTCCTCACAAAAGAGGACGTACGGCTACGTGAATAGAAGCATCAATGGTAAAGCAAGGCGAAACAACCCGCAAAAAAAGCGAATCTTCTTCTTATTGCCATCGAATCTTACCCGCAGAACGATTTCCAGGGCGCTTGCCACGTCAGCCATCCTCGGCCGCTGCGAAGAGTCGAAGTCGACGCACGCCATAGCTAGTTCCACGACCCACTGCAGAGACCCCTCAGGCCACGTGCCCTGCAGTCGAGAACGATTGGGCAGGCTGGAATCGGAGGCTCTAAAGCTGCTCGAAAAGCGACGAGCCCTTCTTCAATGCACTAGACGACGTGTTGTTTACAGAGATCAGAATTGCCGATTTGTAAGCTAGTCAACAGCGGGGTTGAAGCTCCACAAAAACCACAGCGGATCTCCCGCTCTGTCCCCCGGACCATTGCCGTTTTCAAATTATTGAACGACCTTATGAGATCGATAGAATGACAAGCTCTGAAAGCAGTATTGAGATTTTATCGGGGAAGTCCGGTCGATCAGGGGTAATCTTTTCAACGAACTTCCAGAGCGGTTTGTAAAGGAGCCGCTCTTGAAAAACTCTCGCGCTAGCGACAGAGGCTTCACAACGGTCACGTTTTAGAAACCCCCGGATTTCCTACCAAAATGCAGAACAATCAGCAAAGGTGCATCTGATAGAAATTCCGGCTCTGCCTACACAGCGACAGTCAAAGATTTTGCACTCTTCACGAAGCTATCCGCCCTTTGATCGTTCACCGAAGACTCTTGCGTTGTAAATAAAAACTTGACGTGATTGACAGGACCAAAAAAAGGACTAACCTGGATCAGCGGGTCGGCCAGCGCATCGAGCGGCGCCGCGCTGCTCTGAATGAACCTTCTCGCCCATTGAACGATGTCCAAGTCTTTCGCAATCACCGCGCGCCGGCCTGAGATGAGCTCCAAGAGAACGACGCCGAAACTATACACGTCGTTCTTGTCGGTCACGTGACCGTGCAAGTACCTGCAAAGCAGTCAATCAACTCCGTCCGTCATTATGGGGAATGCGTTCCACGGGGAATCTGTCGTTTTCAACGCGGGCTCAGGTGTGATCGTTCCTTCATTTTCTTGATCAGTCACATTACACTTCCAACCTGCAACTCAGCGAGTAGGAGCTCCTCTAGTAAAAGGCTTTCCTCCGATATGCAGAAAGCGGTGCTGGAACTCGAAAAGATTGCACGTTGTCCCTGCAACCTCTGTCCTAGGTACAGAGCGCGAACCGTCTTCACTTTGGGACGGGGCCGGAGAGTCATGGATTGACGGAGATTAGACAGGCATCGGAAAGACCATGCGACCCACGCTTTCGGAAGACGGTCGTCGTCTGGGCTCCTTCAAGAAAAGCTATGACAGCGAGCAGTCCCTTCATTCCGGGAGATCTATAAAGGTGACAAATGGGAGGGGCAGAATGCAAGAAAAACGGGCAAACCACTCTGAGATACGCAAACGCAGAGTTCTCAAGAAGCGTCTACTCACTCGGGGGCCATGTATCCCATCGTCCCAAAGAGCTTCGTCGTCTGGGTCTGTCCGGACTCGTCCGAAACTAGTTTGGCGAGGCCGAAGTCAGAGACCACCGCGTCCAAACTCTCGTTCAGAAGGACGTTGCTGCTGTTGAAGTCCCTGCGAAAGCACGGGAACAAAGCCGCTCAGCCGACCTTTCCCGTTTGATGAATAGTACCCGTGTTCTGAGGTTTGATTCGTTCTCACAAATGTGAGGTCTTTCGGAACGAGGTTTCATAGTCTGAATCCTACACCGTGCACGTCGTCAGCCAGACTTTCATGAGGAGGCACGTGATGCTGAAGTTTCTTTTTTACCCATTCAGACAAACCGGGTTCCCCGGAGGTGTCTGCAATGAAAGTTGAATGAAGCCGTCTTCCAGACCTTGCTGTAACTTCACGTTTCTTGCGGGTATTTCAGCTACAAATGTGCCCGCTGATGCTTCTCTAAAATGTTGAGAGCTACTCATTGATAATTGCGCGGAAATGGTACCATGCAACATCTGTGGGCTTGAAGAGTACCTGTGAATAACCTGGGGCGAGACGTCATCGTGGAGGTACGCAAGGGCACGTGCCGCCTGATGAGCTATGGTGACCCTTCTGAAACAGCCCAACGGGGCGGTCTGGGCAGGCCTTTCTGCGCGATGGAAACGGAAAATTCATCAGGGCATACGAAAGTCGGAAGAACGTAAAACCCCTCAAAGAACACGTGAGCAGAGTGCGAGTATATTCGATTGCAGCCTTAGTACGAGAAATCGAGGTAGTGTCGAGAAGTCAGCCCTGAAGTCTCCTCGCTTTTCGTGTCTCGACAAAATGAAAAAGGTACCGGCATGGGGAAACAAGGGCGCAGAGAAGGAGGCCTGTGAAGCTGAACAAGAAAGGCCGCTTTGTCTTCATTCACGTATATGGTTGATACCCACACTGTTGTGCAACCGTGCAGACAACTGCTGAGTATCCAGATGTTTGACCCGCTCTAGCTGCGCTCTTCTTTACATCGTAGTGCTGACATGAAGTAAAGAGGCCTACCTCGTGTTTATCAAGCCGCAACGCTTCAGAGGGACATATATCATCAAGAAAGCTGAGAAGAGAGTCTCTTTGTCGGCGCTGGGCACTTTCGTAAACGCTTTCCCAAGAATTGTTGCTTCCGGAGCACTGACAAGACAGATATCCGCAGAAGTAAAAACGTACCGTTCCCATCTGCGAGCCAGCAAGTGTTCGGAAACGAGAACTGCCTTCAAAAATTTGGCCCAAATCTCCTCCAGGCTCCACTTCTAGCTTACCATGCAGTCGTCTGAAGAGGCTCTGGTTGACCATAAGCGGATACACCAGGGCGCGCTCCCCTTTGTCCGCGCAGTAGCCAATGAACTCCAGCAAGTTGGGGTGCTTCAGTCGGCTCATCATGTCAACTTCGACGCGGAACTGCTTCTCTCCCTGCAAATACGTTACCACACACGTTAGTTTTCGGGCCCATAAGTACGGCTGGTTAGAAAGCGGTTGTAAGTCCGACAACCAGACTTGAGCGGATCCCAACTCCGCAACAAGGTTACAGCCCCTGATTGAGCCGGCACATCCATTCCACCTCAAAGTCTCTCCTTGGAAGTCAACGAGTGGGGTGATCGATAACCGAGTAGAGTGATCCAGTATCCAGTATTTGAATAGATTGATTAGTAACCGAGCAGAGTCATCAGTTGACGAGTAGGGATAAGTCAACAAGTAGAACCATATACTTAAAGGAGCGAAGTGAATTAATCAACGAGTAGAGTGGTTAGCTGACGAGCTGAGTGATCAGTGCTCGCAGGATGGCTGCGAAGAGTCGCCACGAAAGGAAGTAAGTTCCAAGACCGACGGACCAAAAGTTGGGCTGACTTACGTGCTTGCCTGGCAGTGCCGTCACCTTCTCAAGCCGCTTGATCGCGACCTCGCGGTTATCCAGAACCCCGTAGTAAACCCGGCCAAACCCGCCCTCCCCGACCAGCAGCGTGGGGCTGAAGTTCTGCGTCGCGTTTTGGAGCGCTGTGAACGTGAAAAGCAACGGCACATGCCCGCTTAACCCCTCCAGGTTAAACCCTCTAGGGGTTTGAGTAGTATCTGAAGGCGTCCGAAGCTGTGGATTTTCACACTGTTCGGACGAAGAGTCCGAATATGCGGCGAGCTGCGCGTTGCGCTTCAGAGTGTCGCCGATCGTGCCGCGCTGCCATTTCTTGTTTTCCAGATCGATGGCTATGTGTAACGGTTTCGCCTCCTGGTTTCCGAAACTCTCCGAGCTCGTCTGAGAGGGGGTCCCCGCCATGGGCTGATAGCCGGCCCCCCCTTTCTCGAGATTGGAGCCTGCAGACAACATGTGAATTAATACAGTTATTGCAGAACGCAGGAATCGGAAAAGGGACAACTCAAGACGAAGTATGCACTGAACGACTCTTGAAGGAGTCGAAGTAGTTGTACAATGAACTTGGAATTAGTAAAGTCAAGTGGAGACATAAGGTTGGACTGAGGATCTGGTTTCGAAGCAAGCTGCTCGCAAGAAGTCGCACTCTGGCGTCGAATCTTCTGAGGTGGACGTCTTGCCATGGTAGTGGAAGAGAGTGAGGATGACTTAACCATGCATCAAAAACTGGATGAACTCAAGGGAGATGGTTTCTAAATAGCCAAGATTACAATCAGCCCGGATTGACACCAAAAAACCCTAATACAGATTATTTCTTGCTCCACGCGCGCACCCACCCTTAACCCCCAAACCGAACCTACCCGTCTTAGTGCGCGCGAATACCTTGTTATTACGTTAGCTTGCTCTCAATGTACTTGATATGGATCAAAAGTGGCACGCCAATTTCAAGGAAGACAACTGTTTTCTAACGCTTTGACGTTTCCATGGATGTTCAAGCTAATTAATACACGCATTTTGAAGTCGGGACAATGGCCGTGTTACGTGAGGGACAACTTACCAATGAACGGACCTGACCCGGAGGGGGATGACTTATTAGGATCGCTTAGCATCAACTGGGCGCTCTTCCTGCCCTTCTTCAGGTACCGGTGCCTCAGATAAACAACCAGGCAAACTGTCTTGGCCAGCATGCCAAAAGCGAGGCACACGCAGATGGTGATGATTGTGTCGGTCTTGCTCCAGTGAAAGCCGCGCCCTGCGCGCGAGGAAAAAGCATCGCGTGTCTGGAACTAAGATTATGTGCAGGAGTATCGTAGTAATGAAATGGTTCAAGGTATGATAAGTTCGCCAGCCTGAGGCGGCAGGGGTAGTTTGGGGGTTAGCGTGGGTAAGGGTGCAGAGGGGGTGATTCATTGGGTTAGGTTACTGGTGTTAGAAAGAGCTTATTAGTCCTGGCTCTCATTTTTCCAGAATAAGTCCGTCGTTAATGATACATAAGTTCAACCGTCAAGCAGACTTCAAAGCCAAGCATCCCTGACAAATGTCAGCCAGACTTAGAAGTCAAGCGTCAAGCGTCAAACAGGCTTAGAGGATAACAACCTTGTCGGTCTTGCCCCATTCGTAAAAGCTGCTTTTGCCCAAATCAAAGAATCGCCACGTGTCAAGAGATTGGACGCTCCAGTGGCAGTCACATCATGATGGGATGGACTTGAAAGTTGAGCCTCCTATCGTGGCTGTAAATCTTAGTTTAAATCCAATGCAGGTTGCAAGGTATGCCCATGCCAAGATCATGCGTGTGCAACTTTTAATGAAGGCATGAAAGGAGACAAGTTCAAATGACGGCTGCCGGCAGAGCGATAGGCTGGAACAGAAGCACGCCACTTGCTGCCTACAAACTGACCTCCTTCAAAACAGACCTATGTAAGTCAACAGCGCATGTCAGTACTGACAGAAGGAACTTGAGAGGCCTTCACTGAACACTTCAAGCACAACAGATAAAGGCAGTCTTTCACCTTGAAAATTCACGACTAGTTGCCAAGCGAAGTCAGAGTACATTCACTTCCACCTTGAAATCTCACAAGTCAGCTAGCAGGTTACATTCACTTCTCCTTCCGCTTGCCAGGACCTTCGGACCCTTACCACAATTGCAAGTGATGTCAGCAGCGGTGTCGCCGCAGCGGGTTTTGCCCGCTTTTCCATTGGTGCAGGTGCAAGGGGCGTCAGCAAGGCACGTGCCGTTTGTGGCCAGCTGCTGAGAGCTGTTGTCTTGTGAGGCAGTCAGCTCAGCATAGCAGCTCAACACCAGTAGAAGCACCACCAAAACTCCTTTGCCTCTCATTGTAGCTTCGGCGCAAGCTGCGTTCTTCGTGAAATATTGCCTTTAGGGCCCCTGAGCCTAATAGGGCTTCTCCTTCGTCCAAGGAAGCCCTTCAAAGTCCCTCTAAGAACAGATATTGTGGCGTCACCCGATGGATGCAACACCGCCTCAAATGTGACACATCTTCACCAGGTTCTCGAAGGGAAAGCAGAAGACACGGACCTTGCGAGTGTTGGAGGAGACTAAGGCGATGCCGCATGTACGGTATGTACTACCTATGTAGCTCCTGTCAAGCAGAATCTTTGGTCATGGCATTTGATTTGACGACTTAGCAGCTTGCTCATGCAACCCTGCTCGACCCTTCAGGCTTCAGTCTGCATTTTGCCTCCTTTACCTCTGGTAAATAGGTAGTACCTACATTTGGTTAGCCAGCTCGCAACGCCAGCGAAAAGTGCGCCGCAGGCATCGCACACTGCTAGCTAACTAGTGATATCCCCAGTTTGCAAACAGCACGAGATACCTAGGTAGCTACTAGCAGAGCAGTCAGGACCCCTGGCCCCGGGCCGGGGAATGCATGCACGGTGTGACTGCAGCAAGGCACCGGCCAGCCAAAGCGCACCCGGTAGAAGAACACGGTCCTGCGAGATATTAGCTGTGAATATCCCCAATGATGTCACAATTGACAAGTCTCATCATTGCGTCTCTCGGATTAAAATCTGGCCTGGACCGGCACGGACAATTCGCTGCTCGCACCAGGACTTTTTTCCGAAAATTGATTTCCATGTTACAAACCCGGGTTAGGCATAGGTAAGTGCATAGTGTGTTCTGAATCCTGATCACCTTCCTATTGCACTGGATTAAAGTGTAAAACAATGTCCTATTGAAGACAATCGCACCTATTTCTGGTGCGATAGGGCCCCCATCACGGTAGTCCAGTGTCGCCAGCTTCCGATCCCGGAGTCCCGCGCCCGCGGTATTTTAGCCTCAGAGGAATGATTGCCCGGTGCGAGTCACCGCCCGCACTTTTCCGCTAAAACTGGGGTGGGGATGCCGGCCCCCCAAGCCCCACCGCTCCTTCCTCTTGCGGTCTTTACACTTGCGGTGGAGTGCTGCACTGGAATGTAACTGAAATCAGAGCACTGTGTGCACTTCCGAGTCCACGGGGCCCCGCGGCAACGGCAGCCGGGCAGCCTTTTATGCATATCAGAATACGCGCGGTCCCGCGCGCGCCTGACCATACTCTCAAATAGCGGCCGCGCTATGGACGGGGGGTTTCATGCCTAAACCTCGCAATTATTATTAGGGGTTTGCATGGGCCCCCACACGCAGCTAGAAACTTCTGCATGAATGATGAATCATTTTGGAGCAGCTTCCAAGTTCCAAGCTCGAAGGAGCTGAGCAATGCATGCCGCGGTGCGTACAATTGCGGCAGACTCTAGCTCTTGTCTCCTAGAGAGAGGGCCCAGGGGGACCACTTTTGGTTCACCCACGACTTGAAGCTTTGCCCCCGAAAGAGAGCCCACTTCATGGCGTCAAAATCCAGCATCAATAATTGGTGGAAAGAGTTGCTAGCACTAGAGAAGGAAAGAGGAGGACCACAAGACCAGGGCTTCTGGGCTTGCATGCTGTAAGAAGCACCTGAAGTGAGCTTTCAAGTCCTTCTTATCAATTATTACTTAGCATTTTGGCATGTGTCTGCGTTGAATATGTTGATGAAAAGTTTGTGCTCATTGTCAGTACCCTGCTTCACAGCTCGCTGAGGATCGTCAAATTGCCCGTTTGCGACAAGTTCTGGGAAGGGGTCCAGAAGAAGTACGAGCATATGTTTCACCTGATCATATGTTGCATAAGTTGTCTAAACTCTTTGGAGCTGTCCCTGTTACAACTCTGACTACTCAAACGAGCAAAGAATGGCAGAGCGCCCAGAAAAGCTGTGTGTTGTTGGTCTTGGGGGCATGCGGCGAAATTGCTTTGTGCTTATCTTGGGATTGTCACATTTTGTTATCCCAGCAAATAGGTGGGGACATACGATGCGCTATGTTGACCAGCTCTCAGACGGTACAAATCTTTCACATGGTCGTCATATTTTTCAACTTCAGATGAACGTTTGTTATGTGTATGTTCCGTGGTCGTAGGCCCTTTGAGAGATTGCTTTTAGAAGTATGATGCTGCCAAGGCAGAGTGACAGAACTTTCTTCCAGCAGCAATCTGCATGCCACTCAGGATCTAAAATTTAGTATCTCAGAAGCACGAGGTGCTTCTGTTGTTAACTGGTCCTTGCTCTCTGAATGGTAGCATAGCTTATATGCAACAGCTGGATGCAACGGCTCTTTCTAGCATTTCTCATACCCGGATCGATTTGTTGAAAATCACCTGTACTAGGTCCAGATATAGGGCATTTTAAGCTAGACTCTGTCGGAGTTACTGCAGTGCACCCTGCAAGTGTAAGGCATAACGGTGGAAGTATCAAAACCAACCGGAAGTTAAGGTAGTTTGGGGCAGCATCCAATGCTTCATGGGTTCTAAACATGTTCTATACCTTGTATTGTTGAAAGCTCTTGGTGTAGCTTTGGGCTGTAATAAGGTTAGCGGCAAGAGTTTGTAGATCTCAAGATGATAGACTTTCTCGTCCATCTCATCGGCTGCAAACAGCTGAAACTCAAGCCACCTGTCGTGTGCTACAGGTGAAAAGCGGGAGCCCCGATCAATGCAACCAAGGCGCACAGTGCCCATAATCACAGTCGGACAGCTGCATAAGTACCCTTGCCATAACCAGTTCTCCCTAGAATCATATTAGAACGGCAATGACCGGAGTGTTCTTCGTCTCCAATAGCAACCCTTTTTAGAGTGCGGTTTCCACGTAGCCAGCCCACATTACGCCCCATCAATTGGAGCACTTTAACACCGTCAGGTCCATAGCTGCTCTGGTGTGAAACAGACCCCTTTTACGCTAGAACCTTGGACAGAAGGCTCCCCTGGGTTGCCCTCAACCGGGGCGCATTCACACCCACGGGCACCGTGGAGAGGTCGGTGCGAATCGGCCCTAGGCCGCACTCCCCCCTGCGGAAGCGAGGTGTGAAAGAGGGGGGTAGCCCCAGCAGGAAATTTGCCACCAAGCGATCCCCCAAGAAAGTGAAGAAGGACAAACCGAAGATGTCAAGTTTCCAGCGGTTGGACCTGGCGCCGCTCTCTCCTGAGAGACCCTTCCAGAGGCCAGGTTGGGATTGTTCTTCGCTGTCTCTTGCTGGCTTTGTGTGTGGCCATAGCTTCAGGAAACCGTTTTTGAGGAAGTCCTGACGTATCCCCTTTTGTATCCCCTTTCCGTTTTCAGTGCTTTGGATGCGATTGTCACCCTCAAATGCTTGTGTCCTTTTTTTGGATGTTCCGCGTCCCCTCAGCCTGGAGCGTATCTCGTAGAGTTGGTCCTGAAGAGCCGTCAGTGGTTGAAAAACGTGTTGGGGGATACACCGCTGGTTGTTTAAACCCAACCTCTCGCGAAGTAAAGTGTTTGGTCCAAACTGAATCTCTCAAGAAGCAGATTGTTCTGTCCATATTTCATGTATTACAAAGATCAATAAAGCGCAACCCACTGTCAGCATAATGCTATCTGGTGTGATCATATTCCCTGATTAAGGTGTTTTAAACTGTTGTTGCTCTGCCAATGTCTTAGGGTCTGTGCCTTGCTTGCCAGTCCGAAAGTCGCGTGTTCCTTGCTTCCTTCTTTGTAAGCTTGAACCACTCGACTTTCTGTTCCTTCAGTCCATAATTATAAACGTGATCTCTTTGTGTTCAAATAATCCTCCATTGTTTGAAATTGATTGCTTCAATTCTGTTCTCTTTACAGTGATGTCGCGCGACGAACCGCAATCGGCGCCGTCTGATCTGGCGATGCTGGACGGTCAGTTGCATCTGGAGGGATGGGGACCGGTCCACGTGGCGCTGACGGATGATGCCATCATCTGGGAGCGGGACAAGCGGGGCAAGAGCAGCAAGAAGGTGCGCGATCGGTGGAGGTTGATTCGTATTATTTCTGGTTTATTGGTTCCGATTAGATAGTCACAGTGAGCAAGCTCTCATTTCGCACAAAAAGGTGCGCGATTAGGGGAGCTCGAATTGCATTTATTCTAGGTTATCGGTTCAGGTTAGATAGTCTCAGCTAGCAAGCTTCCTTCTGAAACAAGAGTGTGAGCGATCCTCGGAGCTTGTAGCGGAATTGGTCAACTGTTTTGAAAGTACTGCAAGGATGCAATCAGGGTCCCTAAGTCCAAGCTTGTGACTTCTCCAACCTGTGATGGCCCAGGCTTCACAAAATACCCTATTAGCTAAACTCAGACTCAGGTAGTACAATCTGTGAGAGCCCATTTCTCTTTCAGGGTTTTGGCTTGTCGTTGTTGGATTGCTTCCGAAAGGTGTATGGTGCACAACCAGCAGTGCCTGCCGCCGGGGAATGTGCATGCCTTCGAGCCGAAGCTTCGATTTTGCCATGTATACCGTAGTCCAACGTGATGCTTCCGAATAAAGAAATAATTACCTGCGTTCGGAAAGTCAGAAATCCGGATTTCCCATTCCGAAAGTGGAATTTCGGAAAGGTAAAATATCCTTGAAATGGTCCTCGGAAGCCGTAAAACTGCCAAAAACAGCCAAAAACTCCCCTTTAAAGTGAGATCATAGGGCATTCGGATTGTTGCTGGAATCAACATAGAGAACTTCCACTTTCCTGGTCGGATTGTCGGGAGATAAGTTGAAATAGATTGGTTCGGAATCATTACGTTGGACTACGGTACATCCTCTTTCTCTCCTGAGGCTCGAAGTCTGGACCAATTTGCATCCCGTCTTTCCTCACGTGTCTTTTCAGCTTCTTTAACGTCTCTTTTTCAGAGCTCCGGCATGTCGTTGAAGTGCTCCCGAAGTCGGAGCCTTCCTGCGGCCAGAAGAGCCTGCCGCTGGCCAACGTGTTTGCCGTTGAGCTGAAAGCTTAAATTTTGCCCTGTATTCTTTTGCCGGTGTTCAGAATGTAAAATGATACTGCATCTTGTATTCAAAACCTCCCTTTCTTCATCTTCCCATAACATTTCATTTGAGGGTTCCGGCGTGTCGTTGACTGCTTTCCAAAGTCAGAACACTGCCGCTCAGCACCGTTTTTGTTGCTGAGCCCGAAAGCTTGACTTTGCCCAACATACACTGCTGCGTTTCTGAAACCTGGACAAATGCTGCGTCTCATCTTTTCACACGGTTTCTTGCGCTATCTAAACGTCTCTTTCTCAGGGCCCCGGCGTGTCGTTGAACTGCTTCCCGAAGTCGGAGCGATCGCGTGGTCAGAAGAGCCTGCCGCTGAACAACGTGTTTGCCGTTGAGATTGCGGGGCCCGGCTCGATCGCCGCGCACTCGCGGCTGACCGGGAAGGTGGACAAGATCTGCGGACTGGCGCCGCAATTGAACAGGTAATGTTTCATTTGTTGAGTTCAACTAAATCTGGGCTTTCAGAATCTGCTGTTTGATTCTTCATAATCTATCTCGAGATCGATTCGGAGTTCAGCGTGACAGGGATCCTTCGACAGCTCTTTGCTGAAGTGCCTCCGGCTTATGGGGCATTTTCCGAGGTCACGCATGTGACAGACAGACTGGCTCATAAGATTCATGGCCATCTTGGTCAGTTACGCTCAGGTTCGATTGGCGCACGTGCGTACACCGGAGCCGATCTTATGGAAGCTTTTCAAGAAATCAATCAGGAATTGTTTTAGTTTGCGTTTCTGTGACAAAGTTGTAGAACTTGCAGCGTCAGCCGACCAACAGCAAAATATCGGCCCGTTTTGTTTGCCGGTCACTGTGTAACCACCTCAAAATTGGAGGATCTTGGCGCTTTCTAAGTAGGTAAGCACTACAAAAAGCAAGAGCAAATCAAAGCACTCACAAGTAAGATCAAAGCATCACTCGCCCCGCACCCATACCCACCCATCTTGAAACCCCTTGGTGACGTCCTTTCAACGTCATTTTTCGTTGGCCTTGCTAGTCACAATTCTGAGAAAAGTCGTTTGACGATTATACTTTTTTCCCGACGCGAATGTTCGTTCCTCGAAATGTTCGTTCCTCGATTTTGTGCGACAGATCGGACGATGGAGGACAGGTCCGTCTGAGAGCCGCGGCAGATGCCGACCCGTTTCCAGGCCAGTCAGTATGTAACCAGATCAGATTGTAAGAGATCTGACTTATAGATGCGGTTCGGTTGTTTTCCTCGCGCAGCTTCATAGTGCACACGAACCGAATATTCAAGGACAGCTCCGTCTGGAAGCGGCCACCTGCGTGGCGCTACCCTTCACGTATTTGAGAGCCACCCTCATGAGAGTTCCTTTCGAAACGAGTTCTAATGCGACTCATGTTTTTTTTTCTGTTGCCGCGCACAGGTTTATTGTGCACACGTTCCGAAAGATGAAGGACAGCTCCGTCTGGGAGCCGCGGCAGCGGGTTTTCGGCCATGCCGAGGTGGAGGTCTGCAACGCGTGGGTGACTAAGATCCAGGCGGCTCTCAGCGCGGACGTCAAACGGCCCAAGTCTTTGCTGGTTAGTGCTAACCACTACTGAATCGTAGTCTGCATTTGTTGACTTAAGGGCAGGGCACGTTGCAAATTTTAGTATTTGACGAGCATTCAACGAAGTTCTGGAAGTGACCAGAACCCAAGCGGCTCTCAGGGCGGACGTCAAACGGCCCAAGTCTTTGCTGGGAAGCGTCGATAGATTTGCATCTCCACATCCAATGTATTGCACGGACTGATTCTGGAGGACTGTGACAATCTTGATAGGGGTGACTGCGGATCGGAAACGGGCTAACTCTTTGCTTAGCAACTCAAACTATTTCTGACGGATCTGGGGGTTTTCTAAAATCTCGCAGTTTTACCTTCTTTTAACTGTGCTGAGTGACCCTAGTCGCAGTTCCAAGCGTGGTTCGCGATTGTACCTGATCAACAAATGGGGTCACTTTATCTGATTATGGTAAATCAACCTTTTCAGGTTCTGGTCAACCTGCACAGTGGCATCTGCCAGACTGTTGAAAGCTAAGAGCGCATGCCCCCGCTTTAAGCTTTTGCTGAGGTGTTTGCGAAGTTTTGACTGCTTATTCCTCGTTTGATGTTTTATATCATAATATTTACTCTCTGTCTCCCAGGTTTTGGTCAACCCCTACGATTGGGAGCCTCAGACGTGGAGACGCATTGCCTCGGTCTTCACTCTTGCGAGCACCCAATGTCATCACAATCGGTTTAGTGTCTGCCACTTTGATTGTGTAACTTCAGATGCCCACATTCTAACCCAAATACGTTATCTTTTCCAGGTTTTGGTCAACCCCTTTGGCGGCAAGCGCCAGGCCGTTCAAACCTGGGAGCGCATTGCCCCGTTGTTTGCTCTCGCGGGCGCGAAATGCGAAGTCGTCAAGACCAAGTCCGTCGGGCACGCGTTCAATTTGATGGACCAAGCGTCAGATGGCGAGCTCCAATCATGGGACGGAATCGTTGTGGTTGGGGGAGACGGTTTGTTTAACGAGGTTCTTAACGGGTTGCTCATCGGGCGGCACTGCGCGCCCCCGCCCGTCGTGCCGCAACGGAGCGTTTCGGCGGAGGAAGGGGGGGAGGCCAAGAGTGCAGCAGAGCAGGTAAGCTGCCCCCCAGTAAAATTCGAATCTGAGTTTCGGCTTCTGAACGAGTATTCCTGCAACCATTTGTCTTCTTCAGTTCGTGCCTTGACAGGTTGTGTTGGTGTGGGAGTAGGGGCAAAGCAGGAAAGTGTTGCGCTCCTACTTTCCTGCTGGTCTCATCTGACAGGGTCCCTTGCCATCGTTGTGTACGAGAATAAAAGTCCACAGATCGCCAGCTGAAGGTACGACGGTGTTCCAAGGCGATTCAGCCAATTCTGACGCGAATCTCTCTTCTCCGGAGAACCCTAGAAACATAACAGGTCGAAAGCCGAAAACACGTGAATTGTGAAGTTGCAGGGCACGAAGGAGAGCGGCTTCCAGCAGCTCCGCCGCACCACCTCCGGCATATTCCCGGAGTCATCCACTGAAGGCTACTTTCTTACTTCTGAAGCGTTCTTCTCTTCCTATGGAAAAAACACTGAAAACTTGCCAGGGCTTTAAGCCCTAAAATTGCAGGGCACCAAGAAGAGCGGCTACCAGCAGCTCCGCCCCACCACCTCCGGCATTCCCCCGGTAGTATTCACCGAGACACAGTTCTTGATCTTTTGAGACATCTTGAAAAGCACGAAAGTCTTGAGATCTTGAGACTCTCGACCGCAGGGGACCAAGAAGAGCGGCTACCAGCAGGTCCGCCTCTCCACATCCTACATATCCCCCCTAGTATCGACTGATGCACAGTTTCGTCCAATACTACACAATTTTCTTCTAAGAAACTGCAAAAACCTCAAATATCAAAAGTTTGAAATTGCAGGGATTCAAATGTTTGAAATTGCAAGGAACCAAGAAAAGCGGCTACCAGCAGCTCCGCCCCACAACTTTCAGCAATTTCTCGGTAGTAGCCACCAAGGCACAGTTTCTCCCATTTTCAAGGCAATAATCGTATTTCCAACGCAATATTTGGCTTTTGAGATTGCAAAACTTCTGAATTCTACAGATCTGTAAATGCAGGGCACCAAAAAGAGCGGCTACCAGCAGCTCCGTCCCACCACCCCCGGCCTTCCCCCGGTAGTATCCATCGAGACACAATCCTTGGTCTTTCGGGAAATCTCGAAAGTACAAAACTCTTGCAAAATGCTGAAACTTTGAACGCGCAGGGTACCAAGAAGAGTGGCTACCAGCAGCTCCGCCCCACCACCTCCGGCGTTCCTCCGGTAGTATCCACCGAGGCAACCCCCGACCCCGTTCCCGGCCCAAACCGCCCTGAAGTGCACCGCTCCTCGAGTCACGTCCGGCATGGGCACCGTCGTGCCAACTCGTCGGGGGTTGTTATCCCGACCAGTTTCGACGCCGAGGATCCGCTTCTTGCGCCCGGGATGCTGAGCCTGGCGTCTGTGACTGTGGATAAGAATCGGTGAGTAGTGGGCTTCAATGTCCAGATGCTTGTACGCTCAGCTTGATTGATTCCAGGCGTAGCAATCAGCTCTAGACTCTCCAGTCCGAAGATACGAGTACGGTATTGGGATACGAGATTCTGCAGGAAGGGAAGAAGCTTCGTTTACTACTACCTCGAAAGTGTTGCTTATTCCAGTTGTCTTTGGAGTCGTCCAAAGAGTAAAACTCATGATCCATAGCTGTTGCGACTCACGAGCTGTCCGTCTTTTGACTATCAGGGCCGTCGTCTCGGTCACCGCAACCATTGGCATCCGCAACCCCGACGCCCAGTCTGCCGGCGGCGAGGCCTTCTCCGACGCATCTCCCGCCACCGCTTCCGCTACCGCAACCGTAACCGCTGAAGTTCTCGACTACGAAATGCAAGCTTCCACTCCGGACGGTAAAGCTGGTGATGGCGGCAAGGATAAGGCCAGGGTTAGCATTGACGGCCCGGTTACGTCTAACCTCCTCGGAACCCTCCCCCCCGACCACCCCGCCGCGGCCGCGGCCATTGCGGCGGCGGCGCGAGCGGCCGAGGCCGCCGCGATCGCCGCGGCCCGTTCGCGTGCTTCGTCGCCGTTCTCGCCAGCGGTTACGTCGTATGGTGTTAACCCGGAACCGCTAACCCTCCCGGCGGCGCTAACCCCGGTCCAAACCCAAACGGAAACCCTGGAGGCGCCAAAGGAGCCGGTTCCGCCGCCGAGCCTCAACACACCGGTTGGGATTGAGCCGTTGCAAATACCGAGTCCCACTAACCCGATGGTTACTGCAGCCGTCGGGCCCTTCAACCCGAGCAAGTTACCGACGATCCATTCCGGGTTTGTGACGGAGGACGCTTTGCAGAGTGCGGCGAGATTGGGACTGAACGAAGCGACCACGATTTTGACGCCGAGAGGGGGGTCGGCTGTGCTGGAAAGATTTGAGGAAGGAACGGCAGAAGCGGTGGAGCGGCAAGAGGCGTCGATCATCGAGGGAATTCTGCCGCCAGGAGCGCTTCAGAAGTGGCCGTTGGTGGGGAAGAAGATCAGGATCGGGTTGATTCCGGCAGGTAAGGGAGTGCCTATCCTGGTACTTTTTGGCTATTGTGTTTCCCTTTGTTGTTGCGGTAATCTGCTCAACCTTGATGTCGTCGGTTCGCATTCCTTGGGACACGTCAGAAGGAGTGTGATTTGAGTCTTTTTCAAGAAGTGGTTCTTCGCAAATCTCCTCGACCTTCATCTTACGAAGAGTATTCCTTCGTGTCTACGAAGTCGGCGAATCTTAGGTCAGATTGTGAGTTCCACCTCAACCGGTTGCGATTGCTTAACCGTTTGCCGACAAGCGCAATCTGTCCATATCTTACGAGAACGGATCCTTGTCATGCCGTCTTGGCCCCAGGTCCCGCTTACCACTACGCCAGAACAGACTGTCAATATTTAGGTGACCACATTCTTTGTTCGGAGAAGGGGCATCTACTTGCTGCAAAACTACTGCTTCAGAAGGCCAACCGTTCTCAACGCGCATTGCAACTTCTTAAGTACCCTCGAGGCGTCACGGTGTCGTTTCGAGTCACTTCACGGTGTCGTTTCCAGTCTACTCCATTTGCGCTCTCTCTGATCATCTGACTCCGTGCGTAGTCTGCTGAGACAACTTGTCGGGAGCTCACCCTTACTTCATGACCCGCTATACTGACGACTTCGACGGCCTCTCCGCAGGCTCAACTGACACAGTCGCAGTCTCCACCAACGGCGCGCGCGATCCCATCACTGCCGCTCTGCACATCCTTCTCGGCGACCGCTTACCGCTGGACGTGGTGCGCGTGACGGCCTGGGACTATCAGCACGAGGTTTGTACTCATGTTTTTAGAGGGATGTTGCTTTTACAACTCTGAGAGACAGATTCTACGATTAGCTGTTTCGCGTTTCTACGAGTGTTATGCTTTGTTTGGAGTGCTGAAAGTGGTTGGCTAGGAACTATCGTATGAGAAATCGCTCGTCTGTTTTGCGAATATCGTGGCGGGATGTTGTAAGCACGAGTTTTCGTTGCGGGGATCATTGTTTTCTAGGATGTAGGACGAGCCATAGGTCTCGCTGGTTAATGAGCGCCATGTGAGTGACTTGGGAGTTGATGAAGCGACGGCCCGGGACTATGAGCACCAGTGTGTGCTCTTTCCTCTACGCGAGATCCTGACCGTTGACTTTACTCTTTTGGCCCAGGGAGGTAGTCCCGACCCTGGTCATGCCGGAATGGCAAACTTTGAATCTGTTCAATCGCGTTTGCACGAACGTGACGGCCACCTCCGATTGGGCTGCTTAACCCTCACCCGTTAAACCTCTCTGAAAGTTGAAACCCTGAAAATCTTTTCTTCGACCAGGGAGGGCGTCCCGGCCCTGACCATGTTGAGATGGCCAACTACGGGCGGCCCCCAGTGAAAAGTACTCAGAACTTTCAGGCATGGGTTTGTTTCCCTCTATGAATTGTGAACTCCGTAATTCAGCCGGATGAGCGGAAAGGGATGCCGTTTTCGTCCACTTTCCCGACAGTTGGATCGACCACATGAGCATTCGTCTGCTGATTCCACAAATACGTTTATCTTTCTTCGACCAGGGAGGGCGCCCCGACTCCGACCATGTCGAGATGGCGAACTACGGGCGGGCCCCCAGTTTCGTTTGCTCCGGCCTATGGCAACCGGGTAAAGAGATGAACATGTGATTAATGACTGCACAAACGCGATTTTTGTAAAGCCGGGCTACGGGTGAATATTACACAATGAACGGTCTTTTGATTGTCAACCAGGGAGGGCGTCCCGACCCCGACCATGTCGAGATGGCCAACTACGGGCGGGCTCCCAGTGAACAGCACCGGGGGAGGGGCTCGGGGCATCTGCACACGGAGCACGAGGACCCGCGGCGGCCACACGTGCGCTACGCAGCGTCGTTTGCGGGGTGAGGCATTTTATGCGTCCTGATGTTCCCGTCACATTTTCGGCTTTAGTAAATTTTTAATAATCTTATCTACGCGGCAGTCGTAAATTTCGTAGCTGTTTTGCGGTCTCTGTCAATGAGCGGTGTGTTTGACGAGAAGGAAGGCCGGCGGGCCGAACGGGCGCTACGCAGCGTCGTTTACGGGGTGGGCACTTTTCTCAGCACTTCCGTCTCGGGCTTGGCTATTCGTTTTGCATGTACGCGGCTGGCAGTTCTGAATACAAAAGTTGGAGCTGTCTCCCGCTCGCTGTTGAAGGCCTTCTTCAGGCCCCCTGGTCCTTTTCTCTGTGTCAAAATCCTCGAAAACCAACCACGTACCTTCGCTTGTAGCACGTCGAGGTTTTTGCTTAATGCAAAATCGATGGGGATGTTATCCTCCCATCTTCATACACGCAAGCCCTTGTGTGAAGCGATGGTTCTGGAGAAACAGGTTCCGGCAGCTTCGATTTGTTTTGCTCGGTTAAAAAGGGGAATCTAACGGAATGCTGAGCAGATGCAGATGCGATACTTGAAAAGATTGGGAGTTTCCCTATCTCGCCAGGCGCTCAAGTTTTCTGCTCACACCTGATCGGCCCCGTTCCGTTTGCCAAATTTCTACAATCGACATTCATTCTGATTAGAGGTTTGACCTAGTCTTAGGTAGTCAAAATTTGCGTTCTGTACTGAGTTCCACCTCTTAACCGAGACTTACTTTCGCTGCCTTCTCTAGGTACGGCTTCTATGGTGACGTCATGCGGGAGAGTGAGCTGTATCGGTGGATGGGCCCCGCGCGCTACGACTACGCAGGCCTGCGCACATTCCTCCGGCACAGGTGAGACTGCGTTTGTGTGGCTGCAAGCATTTCTGCCTTGTGCAGCAGATTCGCGGCTCTGGTCCCTGTGGTTTCCTGCGGAACGTCGGCCGGTAGGGGTGCGCCCACCTTCCTTTTCGCGGAAACAGAAAAGGAAAAGAAGGAAACGAAACAGATAAATAGAACAATCCTTGCAACTAAAACAAAGACAAAAAACAGACTTGCGGCAGAACGGAAATGAACACGGTCAAGGCTGACGTTTTGATCTGAGATATTAAGGAGCGAAGAGCACGTGCTCGGGCTTTTGCTTGGATTGGAGAACTCGCTTTGGCAGATTCTAGAGACGTAGCAGTTAGTGACGGACACCGGACATCCTTGCGCCATCTGCATCCTCCGTACTCAGAAGTCTATGGAGGACGTTTGACGTGGAGACACCCTGATGAAAACAGACATAGTGCTGAACCTTCTCGTGATCTTTCTCCAAAAAGCTGATGTCCTGCTTTTTTTAACAAGGAAATCTAGGCGCAGTGTTAGCTTCCCGCAAAACCCAAAGTATGCTGAACTGATGTTAGACGTGCTGTTTTCGTATCTAAAGCGGGCGAAATCGTTTGTGTCAGCAGTACAAATTTACCCGGGTACCTTTTTTCTCTCCAATAGAGCTCAGCCATCTCGTTGTACCCAAGACGTCTGACGAGAACCTCCGCCGTGATTGCAGACAAACATCGCTGAACCCTTTCCGATTTTTCTTCTGAGCATTATCAAGTTTTCTTAAACAGGCTGTTTTCTCTTTTCCCAGGACGTACGAGGCGGAGATCACGTATCTAGAGCGGGGGAAAACGTTCGATCCGTCCGGAACCACCAGCAAGCCGGGGCACCGCAGAAGCAACAGCCGCGTGGTGTGCCGGGTTGCCTGCCACGTGTGCTCCAAAGCGGGGGACGAGGAACGAGAAGCGGAAGCGGTTGGCACGACGGATTTGGTGGGCGAGTATAAGCCCAAGGCGCTATGGCGGACCCTGCGGGTGAGCGGTCCGCTTATATTAGGAATTTTCTTCTTTTGTGTAGCTCCTTCATTGGAGCGAGAGCGAAAGCGAAGCGGAGTATGTAAGGCGCTAAGGCGGACCCTGCTGGTGAGCGGTCGCTTATATCAACCTTTTAATTGGTTTGTGGGTGCCGGTTTACTTAGTGTAGGACCGTCAACGGAGCGACAGCAAAAGTGAAGCGGAGTACAAAAGCCCAAGGCGCTATTGCGGACCCCTGTTGCCCGCTCACATTCACTCCCCTTTGCGTTTGTGCCGAGCTTTTAGGGGCAATTCACATTTTCTCAAAAGCGGACAAAAGAAAACTTGGGTGCGATGGGAATAGCCGACACGGCCAAGGCGCTATCGCCGACGTTGCAAACAGGTACTTCTGTGCTTGTACAGATTCAAACACTTATATCTTCCTGGAATCTATGACACCCGTTGAGTTGAAGGGGTCCAAACCGCCCAGAAAGTACTCCGAACCGGGAACTGTTCGGATTTCTTGTGGTGCAGCAGCATAGCTCGTGCGAAAATTCTCATGTCTCACAACTGTATCTCTTTAGTCCTCTCTGTGAAACCAGTCTGCGACCGCGTTAATCATACAATTATACGTTTGACAAAACTGGTGGGTGTTCCCGGCAGGGCTCAATCTCGTATAATTGTTGACTCGTGTTCCGTCTTAACCCTTCTCAAACCCCTCGGTAATCCTTCCTCTGCTTTTTATCCAGCTATTAACCCTGTTTTTTACTCACGCTTTCAGCGTGAGTACAACAGCTGGCCGGCAAGTCGCGGTGAATCCTTGGAAGTTTTTGTTGACCCTTGATTGCCTAAACCCGTCCCTGAAAACCTTCATTGCACCTGAACTCCTCTCCTCAACCAGCTTCTAACCCTGATTATAACTCTCCACAGGGCGAGTACCACAGCGTGGCTGGGGCCGTGATGGCGTGCCGCAACGACAAGGCGCCAGATGGCATCTCGACATTCGCCCATTTGTCGGACGGGCGCATGGACCTGATTCTCATCAAGGACTGCTCGCGCCTCGAGTACTTGCGTCAGTTGATCCGGCTCGCGCGCAAGGGAGCTGATCCGTTTGACCTGCCCTTTGTTGAGACGCACAAGGTGAATTTTGAGCTTTCAAGGGTTTCAGCAAATGCTGAGAACAAGGAGAAAAATCGATTGCAGGCTCCAGAAGTGTAAAGTATTCAGGAGCCAGAATCTGTTTGGAACCGAATACTGCTGTTGCTCCTCATCCGTGAACAAGCGGAGCCTTTTCATCTGTCCTTCGGGGGAGCACAAAGGGAAGGCTTGGAGCATACACGGTAGCTTTTGTTGTAGAGCTTTTGAAGGGCGGTTGCTTGACTTTGGCTTTAGCTGATGCCCTCTATTGCTGTTGGAGCGACCTTCCGTTTAGATGGTTGTTGAAGGCTTCCCGATAGTGCTGGTTTCCCTGTCCATGCTTCGCTGAAAGGTTCCAACTTGAATGGAACACCAGATTCTGGAGGTTTCTGGTCCCCAAGATGCGTTGAGGCTAATTGGGACGACAGAGTGGTCTGTCCATTGCCGAAGGACAGCCAGAGGTCTGACCCGATCGATCTGTGCACCAAACCGAAATTAATGCTGCGCCCAAGTTTCCAAAGCCCACACGTGAAAGGTTGGACAAACTCCCATAATTGGTGTATCCCAGTTCGAGGAGTTCGGTCGATCGAGTGCTGTGCTTCGTTACCTTGCAGACATTCCAAATCCACTTCCAGTCCAACTCGAATTGATTTTCAGTCGGGCTCTCGAAGAAAAGTTCGATCTCGTGCTTGCGCCGCGCCCAAGTTTTACGAGTCCAAGTCGTGTGTTGGTCTGATATAACTACCATAAGTCAGAAAACCGTACCGTAGTCCAACGTAATGATTCCGTATGGATCGACTATAATTCCCCTTCGTCAAAGTCAAAATTCGGATTTCCCATTCGGAAAGTAAAATCTCGGAAAGGTAAGATAACCTTCAAATAGTCCTCGGAAGCCGTAAAGCTGCCAAAAACAGCCCGAAACTCCCCTTCCAAAGGGCATTTGGATACGGGTCGGAATCAGCATAAGTTATCCCACTTTCCTGGTTGTTGGAAATAATTCGAAATAAATCGTTTGGAATCATCACGTTGGACTACCGCACCCCCATTTTGATCTCTTCAGGTTTCGACTCACGCATCTGCTTCCGTTCTTTTGCAGACCTCCCAGTTCCATTTCCGGTCGCTCGGCCAGCAGAGCACATGGAACGTGGACGGGGAGCTCCTGAAAGCGCGCGAGTTGTCCGCGCAAGTGTTCCGAGGCCTTGTCGACATCTTTGCGCGCGGGCCCGAAGCCTGAAAGCCCAGCATACGTCCGTTTCCGTAGTCATTAATGGGGCCTTGCATCAAGCGGGCGCTGAGTAGATGAGTGGGTGGGGCGCGCTCCATGTATCTTATGAGCTATTGATGACGTCAAATTTTCTTTGAGCGATCAGGGCGCATGCGGTTGTTAGTAACACGCGTGTCTTTGTTCGTGGTTTGCTTATATAAGCGAAGCTGTGCTGACATACATGTAAAGAAGTCAAGGTGTTGCAGACTAGAATGGAAGCATTGCATAAACATATACGTGTTCGAGATCATTGTAGGACGATTGTTCCTGGACTGAAGAGTTTGCACTTGATCCTTCGCCCAACACCAAGTGTTCGTCTGTAGTGCACCTCAAATTAGTACTGTAAATGTGTTAAGAATGCTCGTGTGTTTCATGTTCAACAATGGTTGTGCAATTCATTTGCAAGGAGGCACTATCATTACTTTTGAACTTGATGCTTGGGTTACATGCATTCCATTCTGAGGATCGCACTCCAACACATGGTCTCTTCTCAAATACGCCGTAGCCAGTTCGGCCATAGGCTTCTCATGGCACCCAAATGTTGCCAAGATTGCCAGCCAACATTATCTGCATACACCAACTTCTTCTTCAGGGCAATGCTGTTCTCTTTTACACGCCGTAGCCACTCATGGGCCATACTAATGATAGGCTTCTCATGAAGCATAATATCCCCAAGACATTGACATCATCATTGGCATATGATCTCCCGTGGCCCGAGTCTGGACTCTGCTTTCAACGTACCGAGGCCCGACTCCCGCCGACCATGCCGCGCTAAACCGGCATACCGTCCAGGATTTGAACCCAGACTTAGGGTAGCCTGGCCTGGTAGCCTGTAGGTTGAATTTGCGGGACTCAGAAAGAGTGAACCGTCACCCGGGCCCCGGGGCTGGGCCGGCGGCCGGCCCGGGTAGCGGGCGCAAGTCAACGTACGTCAGGCAACGTCACAGGGGGATCACTGTGACAGGTGGGGGATTCACATTGGTTCAATACATATCCTGACTCCTGATTCCTCATGCATGTGCCAGTCACCGTGCGGCGTGAGCTTGGCGGCATATAATACTTGGTGCACGGTTTGACCAGAATTTGGAACCGAGGTAAAGCACGCAGCATGTGAGTCGTGACGGTTGCAACTTGCCACTGCATGATGGTTCTAATCCTCAGTCTGCCCTGCTTTTGCAAGCTTCCTGTCTTTCAAAGTAGAATTCTGTGACCGCTGTCCGTGCCAGCTACAGTGCGCTCTGCACTGTTTCATGAGGAGGCGTAGTCCCTGTCAGTGTTTGAACGCCCATCCCCACTTCTTCGATAAGAACGTTCAAAATTTCTCCCAACTGCAAGACAGCTCCTGCTCACGGTAGTTTTGTACCGTAGCTGTCTGAATACTTGCTAGTTTCTCAAACACTAACACTGTTGTTTCTACAAGACTTAAGTCCAAGCGGTCACCTTACAGGAGAACTTTTGGTGTGGAAACGCAGCAACAATGGCGCCAATCCAGCGCCTCATCTTCGCAACGCTCGGTCTGCTGTGCGTCTGTGCGCTTCCCGTGCTGAGTCAGCCGGGCTTTAATCCCTACCCCGACTATTCCTGTCCCGCTGGTTACATTCCAATTGCCAGGTTCTCCCCACCAGAGAACGCCCCTGTTCCCTCAGTTTGCGACGAGGATAAGTGTTACAATGAAGCGGTGGGATGTGGGCCTGGTGAGTCTTGCTCCTAACCAAGGTTGGCTAACCATACTACGTAGTCTGTTGGAAGAGCATGTAAGTTATGCCTTAACAATGCTTTGGTTAGGTGTCATCTTCATCCTGAGTGTCTTCGTGCTGCATTGTAACCGCTCACAGTTGTCCTGGAGCGGTTTCCTGGCTATGTTTGGGTTGGGAGACAAAGAGCCTTGCCTCTTGAGCGCTTACATGGGGCGGAACCTTTTCCTTGGTCAAGCTCGTTGTAGATGCTTGCGCCACCTTGCATAAAAATGTTGGCTGAAATGTGACATTGGCTCCAATCTCCTGATCAAACAGTAGTGGAAGCAGGGTTCCATAGTGTGAGAAAGGAGCTGGAGGGGAAGAGTGGGGAGATCTTTGCTGAGCACACTTGCAGGATGGAAAGCGGAAAAAAGTTATAATAAATGAAAGGGCCAAAGGTTACACTTACGCCATTTGAGATGCTCATCAAGGAGATTCATCTGGAAAAAGCGTATCAGTATTTATACCCTGAAAGTATTATTTGAAGCCAAACAAGGGCAAAACAGATTTTATCAGGTTTTTGTCAAAGAGCCTTTGGCATCACATTCTACTCATATGACTTCTGTTCTGGCTGGGGGCTTTCACAGTTTTTATTCAAATGGCTCTCTCACATCTGCAGAATGTCCTGATCATCGGATGCCAATGCTTCCGGCATTATAAGGGTTTGTGAAGTCATCGCCGGAAGGTTCAGCTCTGTTAAGACAAAAGAACAACTTTTTATCTCACCCTTGTTCTTATGGTTTCTCGGGTGTGCACCAAGAGACGCTGACACCAAGATTCTAAGCATGGATGCACCCATTGAGTACCGTCGACATTTCGGACTACGTTTCCTCATTTTCTTAGTTCCCTCCATCATTCTCAAGCTTCTTTTTTTCGTTCCTGTACAGGCAATGTGTGCACTCAGCGCCCCGTTGGTTCTGTCGGTGGTTACTTCTACGAACACGACTGCCAATGCAAACCCCCGTATGTGAAGGGAAATGTTGTGGGTTACAAAGGCCTCGGCACCCGGACCACTTGTTACATCCCAGGTAATGAGTCCTTCCCAAACAAAACCCTGCATTGCCGAATCAACCAAGCACTTGTAAAGTCCTGAAGATGCGTGAATCACGAAGTGTTGGCCAGTCCCTTCTGAAAGATTGTCTTTGTAATGCCAGGTGATCGCAGCCACCTAAGCACCCGGGGTCAAATTTTCTGTAATCCTTGTGAGAAATTCCGGAATTCCATTCTGAAAAGGAGCTTCAAAATACCGAGCTCACTTGTGGCACCTCCTTGTCCGTATGACCTCCAAAATCTTGAATGTTCACTCGTTTCTCTCTTCTTTGATTGCCCAACCTACATAACCCAATATGGGCTAACAGGCAGTGCCCCTTGCAATGTCCCCACTTTGGTTTTGAAAAGCACCTCACTTATGCAAGCATAGAGGAGGAGCACCCCGGATTCTTCATACTTCAGACTTAGACAGTAGGAACAAGCTGACAGTTTCCTGGATCCAGTTGGCACGTAAGAACATGCGTGCACTCCGTCCCTCAAATGGCCCCCTTCACGCTGCTTTGCTGCCCGCTCATTGCTAAGATCCTGAAGCTACAACGCCCTGGAACTCGAAACCCTGTACAAGCTTCCTTTTTTCACCTGCCCGCGTCGTGGTTGAAGTGCCTCCACCCCTCTTCAAAACGGGACAGGGGCCACCTCCAGCAGCTTTTCCACCGGCACTTTGCCAAAGCTCTGAATGCCCTAAGAATCCAAACCTTCTTCGAATTCACCAGAACTCGAGATGTGCAGACTGCCGACAAGTTTTCTTTCTCCGTCGCTTCCCGTTCGCTCCACCCCTTCCAAGGATGAGACATGTGCCACCTTCAGCAGCTTGCTCCTCGTACTTCAGTTGCTAAGATTCAAGACCCTAAAACTCAAACCATCAAACCCACAAGAATCCTAAAAGCCCAACATCTTAGACTGCTGACAAGCTTCCTCTTTTCATTTGCCTCGGTCAGATTTCGTGCGCATCCAATCCTTGCCAGAAACGAAACACGTCCCATTTTCAGCAAGTTTGCACCCCGCACATTGCTGCGATCCTAAAGCCCAAAATGCCCTGAAATTCAAAGCCCCCTCTAAATCTATAAACCCAAAGTTCCTAAAAGCTCGAACTTGCAAAACTCTGATAAGCTTCCCTTCTTCACTCGCCCAGGTCAGGATCCGTGCGCTTCGAACCCGTGCCAGAACGGAGGCACGTGTCAGCAGATCCGGACGACCCTTAATATCCCGCCAAACTTTCCGGAAGACCCGAACGGTCCGATCATTGACTTCTTCTGCCAGTGCCCCCCGTTCTTCACCGGGAAAACGTGCTTGCTTCCCGAACCGTGAGTCTCTTCTCTTTCCGCCTTTCATTCCGGCTTCTCGTGAGATGTGGCTTTCCGAGATTGCGAGTTCTTTGACTTTGTCTGTGCGCCCATGGAAGACCTGACGATGAAAGTGTTGGGTGCCTCGTAAGATTCGTGGAGCTTCTTTTTGGAGTTGTGCAGTGGGGTTCAATCAAAGCCGAAGCAGTTCTGTAGCGGACTGCAACAGAAGGGTTCTTTCCTGTGATCCGCTCTCTTCTTTCTTCTCCTTTAGATCCAGCATTGCACTGTCTTGCAAGTCCACAGGAAGTGGGGAACAACCATCCGCGGTCTGTAATTTGATTGATCAGTTCATGGTTGTTATTCAAGGTTCAAAGCGGTGCATAGTGGTCACACAATTTTGCAACATAGAATTCCCCGTATAAAGCACCACTTAAGAGTTGAACTTGGAAGCATTTGGCGGCAACCGAGACACTCAACTGCGGGTTTCAGAACTAACGAGAAGCTACCATAGATGACCTGGCTCAAGAAATCCAGAATTTTGAACGCAGAAGGAGTGTACCTGCCTGTACTAGGGCCGGTTGCGCGACTGGAAAGCCAAGAATTTCTCTCAAGAAACTGACTTTTCACATCGTCCTTTTTGCAGGAGCGGCAGCTTCCCGACTCCGGTGCTTAAGAATGGACCTCCGCCCAGCACCCCCCCTTCGGGCCCTCAAGGTGAGCCTTATATTCCATTTGTTCTTTTTCATTTCTACATGATGAGCTTGCCGCAAAGGGTCCGTTTTCTGCGGAGTGAAGACATGTTGACTGCGATCAGTTTCTTTCTCCTAGTGGCAATCTAAGGAGTTGGATTGAAATCTGCCCACACTCACTGACATGGAGTACCGCTTCGAACAGAAAGTATTGGGATTTTGTGAAATCACTGTCCGAAGATAAGTAGGGCCGCTGGTTTGTTGGAGTGACCCTTACAAAACGTGGCCTAGGAAAAAAGTGCTAGTCGAGCTAAGACCCTGTGGGAATCGGAATTCTCTTAACAAGACTGCAACCGCTCTTCGGGCTTTCACTTCCGGTGAGATCGGTTTTATGTGAAACTTCTCCCCCGTATCAGTCTCTTGTTTTTAAAGAAGCGTACGCAAAACGCTCAGCCTAATCCGAAGATCTTAAAGACGGATAGACCCGTCACCAAAAATCACAGCCGGGAGTCTCGGCAGAAACCAAGTATCCCCCAGAGCACAAAACGTTTTGCTGACGTCAAGACGGAACGATGATCAGAATCTTCACCGCTATGTTCGCACTTCTGGAAACTTCTGTGGTCCTGAGCGACATTCCTAGACTTTACTACATTACGATGGGCTGGTCTCATTTTTGCTCGTTTTTCTTACCTTTCCGTTTTGTAACATAAAAATACTTCTGCAAACGGTTGAGATCAGGATGTCCTTTCACACGCTCTCAACGTCTTTCGCATTTGTTAGGTTCCGAGGCGGCGGAAACGTTTCACCCGCTGCTGACCGCAGAATGCGATGGCATATTTACACTTCTGAGTCCTTTCCTTTCTCTTTACCCCAACGAGAGACTTTTCGAAAGCAACAAAAGGTTGGGGCTTCGGGATCCGCATGCCTGTTTCAAATCCTTTGCAGAATGTTCGCGATTTCAAATCGGCAATCTGCTTAATTAGAGCGGCGCAACAACGGCCCTATATATGGGCCACTTCCAGTTTCCTTCCGCTTCTTTTCTTTCTATCTCCTACCAGCAAACGACCCTGTGCAGCCCGGGCCAACCCACATTGTAGGTAACCTGTTCCGACGTTTTCCTCAGGTGTTTGCAGTTCCGTAGCGGCCGCATTCTCCTATCGCTGCTGGTTCAACAACGACCTCCAGGGGCGCCACTATTCTTACTCCTGTTCTCAGTTTACATTTACAAGAAAGCCCGTCAAATCAGGTCCAACCTTGTGGGTTTTTAAATCACTTGACACTTCTTTGCCCAGGTGTTTGTGGGTCCGGAGACGCTTCCATTTTCCCCACCCGCTGTTGGTTCAAAATGACCTCCAGAAGCGCCTCGAAATCCCACCTCTCCCTTGTTCAGTCTGTTTTGTATCGAATTCCTTTTTCTTTGAGAAACAAAGCAAGCTTGACAACCTCTTTCTACATGTTTCCGGTGTTTGTGGGGTCGGAGATGCCTCCAGTTTCCCCACCCGCTGTTGGTTCAACAACGACCCCCAGGGGCGCTACGTCTGCTGCGACGGCCAGGGATGCGACGGCTTCAACCCCGATAATCTGACCCCCCACTGCAAAAACTTCGGCTTTGTGCCGCCCAACTTCGGCGCGGGGGGTTCGACTACGCCCCCGTCGAAACCCCCCACCGTTCCCCCCAGCGGTCCGCAAGGTGAGACCCGCCTCGGAAAAGGACACCGGAATTTTAACCCGATTTTTTTACGGTGGGTTTTTCATCGTAATCTTGATTCTTTGGTAGGAGGCCAAAGTTGACACTCATCTGGTACCTTCGCAAACAAGGCGTAAGGAGCATCGCTCCTGGAAAGAACTTGAGTCTGAAATTTGTCGTTTTCGTTGACCAGTGAAAAGAGTCCTCTGAGCTTTTGAAGCCGTGTCTTCGGCATGATTCTCAAGTACTCTTCAGATGGGCCATGCTTTACGACCGTTGGTTTGTCCGTTGTTCTTGATTTTGCCAACTCTTGCAGAGGAGGTTTCTCAAGAGTCCTATCTTAGGAGACTTCTTCTGCAAGGGCCATCGGCAGGGCCATCAGCATAGGATTTGACGTGTCAAACGCGAATACCCTGTGTGTACGGAGTTTGGTTGAATATTTCGTTGCGCCCAATTGACTTGCACAATTACTGTATTTCGACGCACCAGCTTACTCCGGCCCAGCAAGCTCTAGTGTCTGCGGCTCTTACATTTTCCGCCCGTTGGAACTCCGACGACGATTCGCCAAAAAACAGAAACTTCGGGTCGAGCGGAGTCGCTTGCCAGCATGCTTTAAAGAGGAGCCCACTTCACATCCAGATACATAGTGTCAGCTCGAGATGAAACCCCGGGCAATCAACAAACTATCGACAGAGGCGCTACGTTTCTCCCTTCTTCTTGTCATGTTACTGTTCTCTATCGACAAGGATCTTCTTCCGAGCCGACCGGGGATGCGGGGCGCGTCTTTGTGATAAGACCATCCATCGGGCAAAGCACTCGCCCAAGATCATGATTTTCGCTCCCGCCAAGCATCTTGGCGGGACATCTCCTAACTACCTCTTTCTACATGTTTTCCAGGTGTTTGTGGGTCCGGAGACGCTTCCAGCTTCCCTACCCGCTGTTGGTTCAACAACGACCCCCAGGGGCGCTACGTCTGCTGCGACGGCCACGGATGCGACGGCTTCAACAGCGACAATCTGACCCCCCACTGCAAAAACTTCGGCTTCGTGCCGCCCAACTTCGGCGCGGGGGGGTCGACTACGCCCCCGTCTGGTCCCCCCCCAAGTGGTTCGCAAGGTACAGCACAGAGCATCCTTCTCATGGGACACTTTACTGAGTTGTCCTCGAACTATAAGCGTTAACTGGCTTCATTTCCTCAATGGATCAGTTTGCAGCTTTTGTCGATCGCGATGGTCAGCTGGTCCCCCGCAAGTGGCGCTCTCGCTTTCAACATGACAGATTCGACGGCTGAGGTTGCGCCTCCCACAGAATCAACGGTCACCGGTTGCGCTCGTGCAGGCACAATAAGCGCAATGCCATTTTGAAGCTTCTAAGAGATTTCGACGGTGTCGAAGCAGAACAATTGGGCCGGGATTGTAATGCCGGGTTGCGGTGTCCGCTTTTAAGACCGTAGAAAGGTCGAGATTGGTGACTGGTCTTGAACAGGACTCCCTCCCTTTCGTACTAAGGCTCTTTTGTTTCTTTTCTTTGAATTCGTGAGAGCGATTGGTGCTGTTGTTGATTGACACGTGTCGACTTTACAGGCGCCTGCGGGGCCGGAGGCGCGGCGGATTTCCCAGTACGCTGCTGGTACAACAACGACCCGCAGGGCCGTTACGTCTGTTGCGACGGAGCCGGTTGCGACGGCTTCAACCCACCAGATAACTTTTTCCCTCGCTGCAAGAACAATGGTTTTGTCCCGCCGCAGCTCTAGATAAGGAGAGTAGCACCGGTAACCAAGCGTGGTTAGTCCCGGGTTAGAAGCGCTTGTAGCGTTCAGTAACGATTTTTGTCCGAGTAACGTGCTCCCGACCCCAAGCATGGTTAGAGCGGACTGAACAACTGAACCGGCCCTGCTTATCCCGCGGGTACGACAATTTTGATAGTCTCATATGCTAAAGTCTAGGGTGGTCCCCTTGGATGAGCCCCGATCCAAGTGCTCGCTGAAGTTATGACAATTTCTTAAATTTCATTGCTTACAGGGCCATAAGCGCTAGCAGGACGCTTAGAGAGGTTGAGACGTTCTAGAGAGTCTAGGTGCACGTTGAAGCGAAATCACTTACTCATAATCTGACCTTTAATTTGTCGACGTTCAGTTTCATTCATCCTGGTCGTTAAGTTACACCATTCCAGGACGTCAGGTACTTACCGCAGCAACTAGGGCTGTACGATGCATAGCACTGCAATTAAGCGAATGATCCGGTAAGAGATACGTCGGTCCGGGAAGGGGCCTCCGGTAGCTAGCTGGGGCCCAGATCAATTTCATGACAACGTCCCATCGAGAGACTACTACTTGTGTATGCATTGTTGCCGCGCATTCATTGGCAAGTCTGTCCAATTGCGCTCTACTCGTCATGCATGACTAGCTTCTCGAAGCAAAGATATTGAGAGGATTGATTGATCATTATTGAGGTTCCATGCATGCATGTTCTAGCATGCAACTAGGTCTGCTCCGACATGCTGTACACTGGTGTAACGGTGGATAAATTTAGACCTCCTGAGCTTAAAACCTCATAGGCAAGCTAGGGGTTTGGGTCCGGACAAGTCATGTCCCCTATAGTTAGGGCATGGGCACTTTACGGTCGGGCCGGGCGCAACTCCTGAAGAATGAACCCTTGTTTTGAAGACGAGGGGCGGTAACTAAACTCAAGTTATTCCTCTTCGGATTGCCGAAAAGCCACACATAACACTTTTTGACCTGCATACTGTATGACACGACAAGCAAAAGGGCGACCGACGCGCGCTGTTCCATATGCCGCCAGCCTGAAGTTCAGCTCACTGGCAGCTCGCCGGCGCGGACTGACTCAGATATGTGCACGTCAATAAGATATGTACCGGCTTCGACGTGACGATTTACAACAGTGTGCATGCGCAGTCAGTTTGTGGCGGGCGCCCTAATCTGACGGGATTCGTGGCGAACTTAGTTTGAATTGAATCATGAGCAAGAAACTAAACAGAGAAATGGCACACAGGCACACAGTTGATTAATTGCGTACTGCCGCTCTTGCCGAGCCTCGGAGTCCGGCCATACTGCATGTGCCGCCCAGCAATAAGTAACCAATTTACGATACTCCAATAAAGACAGGCCCGCCGCGCACTTGGTTAGCTAGCTAGATCGACTTCAAGCATATAATCCTGGCATGGCCGGTTGCCAGAGCTAGTCACGTACCGACGGACGGTGCTGTCATGATCGAAGGTATGAATAACCGAAGACGTTTACTTGAATCTGACGTAGCGTGAGTCGACTTGTGGGCTCTCGACTTTCAATATGTCTGCGCATAAGTCCGAAAATTTCATCAATCGAACTTGAAGAACTTTATGCGCGACGGCACGAAATGGTCGTGCTGACCTTTACCACTCCTATCTATAGACTTCAAAACAGAGAAGCCGTAACCAACTTGGAAGTCACAACTTCGAGATCGCACAGAGGGCGAACCACCTTTTCGATTGCAGGCCAAAGGGTCCTATCCTGTTCCTTTCGCGAGCTGTAACGCGCACTTTGGGCCGCTTATGCACCCGCCTACAAGTCTATGTTCGAGACAATCTAAGATTGATCAAGAGCTCCCTGCTGATTCTCCGACTTATGGACCTAGTCCGTGGCGGCGCCGTGTTAGAGGATACAGAATACACAAACTGAGCTATCCAAGCGTTCATATTGACGGCCGCGCGGTACTAGGAAATACGACTGCCCTCCGCGTTCATGTCTGTCCGCGCATATGCTGAAGGGCTGTCGAGACCTGAGACGTGCCAGCCTGCACCTGTCTCGAAGTTTGCCCCGGTCGGTCTAAACCAAGGCCATGTGGATCCGTCTCCCCCCCTAACCGAGGCGCAGAAAAGGGGTGGGGATGCGGCTGGCTGGCCACATTCTGCGCGCCTTGCGAAGAGGCTTCCCCCATCGCCTGAGCATACTGCCAACTCTGGGAGCCCGGCGACTGTCCAGTCAGTTGACTAGCCCCAGCGGGCGCCGAAAAGGGGTTTGAGGGGTGAGCCAGGGGCGACCTCACGTGCAAAGAAGCCGGGTCGGAGGTCGCCGGGACACTCGCCCGTGGGGCTTCTCCGTACAAAGGGGGGGGACCTGGAGCGGAAAAGGACTGGCCCCCGGGGATCGACGGAGAATACGACGGCGCAGGCACGTGCCGAAGTAACGCCGGGGCGGGGGGTGGTCGCGCTGCGTAGGGGGGATTCTTCCACCGAGGCAGTGGACCCAAGGATCCGAGCATGAGAATGTTTAGGAGGGGGGCGGCGCGCTCGATCGTCCGTAGGAGTTCCCCCTGTCGGGGGAGCGTCATACCGGGCGGTTCGGGGGGGAACTGTCGAGGCGGAGCCGCTTGCGAGACGCTCGGTTGAGCGGGGGTGTGAAACGGGGGCGCCGTCCGGAACGGCGCCCGCGGGATCGGTTCCGACGGCTGTGACGCGGCGGCGGAGGGTTGGAAGGACGGACCGGGGGATTGGCGCGGGTTTGGAACCGACGGCGTGGCGGTAGAAACGCTTTCGGTGGCAACAGGGGGGAGCGAGAACGCCGTGGTTGGGAGGTTGGGCATGGGGGACGGTATTCGGTGCATTGGGGGCGGGAGCGTCGATCTCATTTGAGGGGGATCCCCCGAGGGGTCCTCCGACCGGGACGGTATCGTCGGGTGGGCGGTTTGGCTGCCCGAGGGGTACGTACCGACGGGGACCGCCCGTTGTTGTCGTATCTGCTCCAGTTGTTGCCGGACGTCGGCCAGCTGCTGCGCGATCTGGACCGTCGGATTGGGGCTCGGGAGGGGCGTCTCGAAGAGGAGCGTCGTCGAGGGCGAGGGCGGCTCGGCGTGCGCGCGTGCCCGCGCGCGCTCGCTTTCCCCGAGCGCCTTGATGCGCTCGTGTGCAGCGTCGCGCTCGGCGCGCGCAACGCGCAGCTGCTCCTCGAGCGTGTGCGCGCGCGCATCGTGGAGCTGCGACTGAGCGGCCGCGGCAGCGCGGGTGGCCTCGAGCTCGCGCATGGCGAGGTCGAGGAGGCGGCGTGCCTCCTCCAGTTGCTGCAGATATGGACCAGGAAATCAATTAAGAGTCATTGCAGAAAGAGAAACAAAACTTCAGAATATGTCACTTGGGAGACCGAGGAGAGGAGTAAGAGTGACAGAAACCTTCACTCTTTGGTACATGCCCCAGGTTTCAATTCTCTGGAACCACAGCCACTTGTGGGATTGTTTGCAGCCTGGGTCTTGGTGCCGGAATAAGTTGAAGGAAATTTGAACTGATGCAAGAGGTGCTTTCTTCAGTTGCTGCAAGGGAGGAGGATGGCGATTCTGAGCCGAATCCGTTCTCTGTGTCAACTTCGTGCTTGTTTGCAGTAGAGGACGAAGAAAGCGGACGTTTAGAGTCCCTCTAATCAAAGCGAGCAGGATAAAATAGAAAGTAAAGTAAAGTAGAGAAAGGGAAGGTGCCTTTGTCTTCTGGATTTCAGGACGCAATCGAGCAGACTAGAAAGAGAAGGCTTCTAAGGACGTTCTTGGTCTCGTTCTCTTTTTCCCTTGTTTCGGATAGAGAAATATGGCACTGGTTATGAAAAGGACAGCTGCTAGACCCATCACAGGATAAGGGCGAAACTATATGACGAGAATGCGATTCCCTCGGTCGCCCGTAATCAGCTCGAAGAAATCTCAAAAGAAGAAGCTCTTTGCCTGCCTCAAAAGACCAAAAGGTCCATATAGAAAACTCTTGCGGAGATGATCGAGAATCCAAGGGTCTGGGTGCAGCTTCAAAGCGACCAGTCACTAAAGATGGACAAGACGACATCTAAGCCAAACTCTCGCCTGAACCACAGCCCTGGAGACCTTCTTTGTCTATTAGAAGGACAGGCCTGGACGAAACCCTTTCAAACAGACCTTTCAGCTCTTCTCCGAATTTGCATTTAGCCATTGACAACGAGACCCTAGGGAAAGCCTCATGCAAAGTCTCAGTCTTTCGAACAGCAGTCATTTCGATGCTCAGATTAACAATGGCAGCTTCCCTCAGCCCCTTGACAAAGCTACCTGTACCTCCAAGCCAGAACATGAATCTTTCCCCTCACCTCCTTGTGTTCGCAGCACGGTTCTTCCCCCTTCTCCTCTACAATCCGGTGTAAGGGTCGCGATTCAGCGGCTGGCCTCCCTCCCCCCGGCGCTGTTGACTGTTCGGCTCGGTGTGCTGTATCAGATCCCGCCTCTCTTTTGCCCAGAACGGAGTGCAGATTGTGGGGGGTTCCCGTTGGATCGTCGGCTTCCATGTGACCTTCCTGCCGGCTTTGCCGCGGTGGTCCTCAGGCTGAGCGGCACACTAGAGAGCCTGGGGCAGAGAAAGAATATGTCACTATTGTTATCATCAGCATCGTTAACTCAAAGATAGGTTCAGCACGCATTCAGGTTCCGAGTCCTTTGGGGCCAGCGGGCATTCGATGTCAGGATAGGCATATTCCCAAGAAAGTTCGAAATTGAAGACTGAAAGAAGTCAAGATTGTCTGGACAACTCTCCATTCTCGAACGAGGTTTGTAACAGGAAGTGCAGGAGCCCCCTCAAGGAGAAAACTGTAGCTCGATGAAGAGATTGATGTGGTACATCTGAACCATACTGGAAGAAAGAAAAGCCCGATGCAGCTGATGCATTGGAAAACGTGATAGAATGGATTGTGAAACAGCATAGAAGTTGACCCCTTCCGACCCGGAATTTCGTAAGTGAAATGTGAAAAGAGCTAAGAGAGGTGTTGAGGTCTGTCATTGTCATAATGAAGGGACCTTGAAGTTGAATTGCGAAGGAAACGAAGGAAGCTGTTGCCTTCTGCAACTTCTCATATGAAAGGGCAGAAAGAAAGGAGCAAGAGGTAGCTGAAGAGTCAGGACAGAGCGAACGTCTTGGAAGCAAGACTTGAGATAACCACACACTCTAAGAAAGTGGATTGACGTATCACAGCACAGTTTAGTGTACGTCCCTCCCCGCATGTGCTTTGGCCTAGCTAAGAGGGCTTTGCCTCTTGCTGAAAACAAAGTGTCAAGGCTCTTCCAGAAGCAAAGACGGGGCTGAGGGAGCGCTGAGTCAGAATGTTCCAATTGTACGTGAAAGTTTTTGACACAACAACATGCTGAAAACTGAGGTCTTCAATTGGAAGCTTAGAACCATCCCAAGACCGTTGATCTGCGAAGCCAATAGTTTTGTTCCTGTAACAGGCCTGTTACACGTCGCGAAGCATTTGCTCTGTGGAGTCCAAAAATGAACATAACAAGTTAAAGCAAGTTGATACCAGACTAATCAAGGGGAGTTTTTGGCTGTGATTTATCTGTTCACGAACTTCTCGTTCACACATGTGACAGAAGCTTATGGTTGAGAGGAAAGGGTGAAAGCATTGCAATCATCCTCAGTCTGTCGTTCTGAGTTGACCAGAAACCGCTCTTTTGTTGTGAAACCTCCAATTGTTTAGACTTACGCTAAAAGTCGACTACCTGGTGCTAATCACCTTTCGGGAGCATCTTCCGATTGAACGTAAGAGTTTGCAGCAAGAAAAAGAGACATCTTCTCATTCAGCCCGGACTACTTCCCAGTCATCCCAGTTGCAATACATGGTAAACAGCAGTGTACTTTTCCACTTTCAAAGTTGTTTTTGTAATGCTGAAGCGGCTCGCTGCCGCTTGCACTTTGAGATGTCCACCACCCCAGTCAACTTATAGAGATGGTTTTTTTAGCTTAACGACATGATGCTGATAGCAGCAAAGGGGTCACACCGGTGACTTATCACAGCAGACTTCCTTTTACCCTCAGCTGAGTTTGAGCAATGGCGTAGCACCATACTCACTTCATATCGGCACCATGCACAGAAAGTATGAAACCTCCTGTGCATGGGTACATCCAACCTCACGAAGCACACATAGGTGACCAAACCTTGCCGATACAGAATTCAGTGACATTAAGAGTTGTACTAGTATGTGCTATAATCAAAACGCGCCTGTCTAAGCACAGGCTTCCTCTGCAGAAACTAGGAGCAAGCAGAGAACTTGAGAGTCCTGCTCACCTTTGAACTGTGCACTTGCTCATTTAGGCAGCACAACCTCCAACCAAAACCCCCCCCCAAAACCCCCACCACTTCTCGACCACAAGATGATCGTCGAAAGCGTCCTACTGAATCTCAGACGGCATTACTCCCTTATTGCCGCCCTCTTATCCACCATCCCCTCTGCTGGCGGTCCCCCTATAGATACTTGCTCTATATTTCTCGAATTTTCTACGCTTCTATGTAGCTTGAATTTCCTCAAAGCTTCGCATTGTGCCGGTCAGGATCAGCTTCGCCAACAGTTTCCCAGCCCCCATGACTATGTGACCGGGTGTTTGGAACCGCAGCTAAGACTGGCTGCCAGCTTCTCTCCCCACTTGAAGCAGCTTGCTCCACTCTGCTCAGAAAGCACCTCGCAGCCAAACGAGCAAAAGCCTCCCCCTCGCTGGCATCAAGCTCCTTCCCAGGTCCTGAACCCTGCCTAGCTGAAACTTTGCTAAAAATGGTTGTCCAGCTGCTCACACTGCTTGGGACACTTGTCTATTTTTACTACCTTCGAATTTTCATTTCATCAGAACGGCAGTTCTGGCAGCTGCCTTCCAAATATTGGAAAGCAGCGAACTTGAACTCTGGTTCACGTCGACACCTGCCCTGGCAAGTACTATTTTCAGTACAGAAGCTCTCTCACAGCTGCTTGCTCTCTTGCTTCTGACAGGCTCCCTGTCGTCTGACAGACTGAGAAGATACCACCACTCAGTCGCAAATGGGCCTCGTTTATTCAATTCTGGACTCAATATCGCCCTTGCATGCGATTGTTCCACCATCGCAGCTGACATGCCTTCCTCCCAGAAGCCTAGTCTCTCAGAAAACATGATGACTCTCCTGAAGAAGAGAATGCGCCTCCAGAAGACTGCGGCACCGAGCAAATGCTAAGCAACACTGTAGCTTGTGACTCGCCCCTCGCTCCCCCCAATTCTGCGGGTCTTTCTCCGATTTCGGCGGTCGGCTAAATCGGGGGTTTATAACCATATGACCTTGACGATCTCTCGTTCGCCGGAATAAAATGCAGGTGACTGGGAGAACTTTCGGTCGTATAATATGATAGCTTAACTTTGTTGTCCCGGGCAAATGGACCGCCCGGGGGAGCCCTTCGTCGATAACCGAGATGCCTGGATCACCGCAGACCAGTTTTGGGCAAGAACGTGAGTCAACGGTGCAACGGTCTTCCTGGACACCTGTCGAGGCGTCAAAGCGCCCAGACCGCCGGGAAAGCCGCTTGGCATTAACTCCGTCACTTCTGACGCAACGTACTTTGGCAGGGACTTCATCCAGACTACCATTTCCAGGTTCATATTGGACCGTTACCGCTAGTACTCAGAAGTACTCACGCTCTCAAAGCTGTAGTGACCGGTACGGGGTTGAATGCGACAACAGCGGGTTTGGAGCGGGTTTGGGTACTCGTTACACGACTTCAACCCGCAATCGTGGATTCCGGCTCTGACATCATGGCTTGCAATCCCGGTTATTGCTACATGGTTCAAAAGACCGCGTTCCTTGTGCTGCTCAGTTGGCACCGATACTAGGAAGCTTGTGTACGGTACAAGTACTACAGCACCAATTACCTACCTAGGTCCTACGGTAATCTAGATACTGTCCCATTCACCGTCTGTCTAAGTTCGCAGATTGCGCCCCGAGGGCCCGATGGCTCGGGGGGCGCAGACTGCTTGCACCTGTGCGAATACTTCGCTCCGACTGGCATAAATGTGCCCGGCGCCCGTCACTCGAATGCAATCATAAAACATCAGGGCCTCGTGAATATGATGTGTGCCCTCAGAATGGGGCACATTAGGAGAACGGCTCTACTCACAGGGCCTCATCAGCGTTGTTCATCTGCAATCCGATCTTGCGGATGAAGAACCGGTGAAACAAACCAGCTGCATTGCTGCACTATGCAATGTCTAACACAGCTTCTCGGTGGTGAACGGTGAACCGTCACCGTGACAAGAGAATTTGCGGAGATTTGTGGACACCGTACCTAGGAGTGATGAGTTAAAACCTGCCCCGTTCAGCAACTGGGCATGCTAAATTCTTCGACGTATTGCAGATTGCAGATGAGAAATAATCCCCTTGAAAGTGTCAGTTTGGGCGCCCGGCAAACTTTGACCGACACCGTTCTTCACCGCCTTTCCCACGATATCCGTTGATTGATCGTGATGTTGACAATCGGACGGATGCAATCGCGGAAATGGTTCTCGGTAGTGCTTTCGGTTGGGACTCGCCTTACACTAAATCGAGTTTGTGCGAAGCCCATAAACTAAACTCGTATGCACTACGGTATGATCAACCGTCTCTGTACCATATGTTGGCATACATTGGTACCTAAAACGCGCTAGCGGCCCTGCCACCTGGGCACCTGTACCTACCTAGGTACCGTATATCGATCATGCACTTCAGACCGTAGGTGCCAGTGGCAAACCCAGTTTTCGGCAGAGAATTGGTTGGAATGGGGTCTCGAGGGCGCGCGACGGGATCGCTTCTCGCCAAGCACCCACATGCAGCCGTACGCGTGCTCCGATCGACGATTTAGACCGGGGCACGTGACCCGAGCCAATCAGAGCAGCGCACCCCTTTGACATCCATTGACCAAATCCAGTCAGGCCGACGGTTAACTTCAGACTTCTCTACTAGCTAGCTAGCCCCTATACAATCAAGAAGCAAACTGCACCTCTTGAATTGCCAGGACATCTAAACATAATACCGTACCTTAGAGTGGTACGGTAACTGCATATTGGAGCCGGCCACCGGCTGTTCTGTATCAATATGCAGGCCTCTCGGGGCTGTCTTTTATCACTCCCGGGCACGACCGGAGTATGCTGGCCGACCTCTTATGCATAACAAGCCCCCCTGGGCACAAAATGGCCAGTTATGTTGCCATAACCTAAATACATCCTGCCTCTCGTATACCTTGCCTCAGTCCAAATCCGACGGTCAGTGCTGATTCATTTCTTCAAAGATGATCAAGCCCTTATGATCATAGATTCCAGGTCAGATATCAACTTTCCAATCTGAATATATAGAAGGAATTTAATGATACTTCCGAAGCAGTACTCTCTGCCCGGGCGTGGTTGTCCTAGGACTAAGTTATAGAGTGGCCTCGATGGACGGTCAAGATAAGCTGCAATCGTGGACAGCAATGCTAACACGTGTCCAAATGAGATTGGCTGACTCAACATAAGCAGACTTTAGGCGCTTGCTTCTCACGCGTGTAGGTGTTACTTCAAGCTTATTGCTCACCTCAGCAGCTGCCAGCAGGGCTCGTACGGGCGCTTATTTTGGTGCTTCTATTGCTGGAAAGTAGGAATTGTGAATTTCGCAACTCAGCCTCATTCATTGAAAGTTCGCACTGGCAGGCATGGCGTGATTGGCGCCCGTCACCTCGAGTTTCAGCTCCAAGCTGCGTGTTGTATCTAAAGCATTTGAAAGATGGAAAGCGAGGAGGACGACATGCCGGAAGCAATTCCCTTGCAGCTGGGATTTCTTGAGGGAATTCAACCTGATTCCGCATTGGAACCGGCAGGATCGCTTGCGAGTCCGTCAACATCATCTGTTCAGCAAGACAAGCCGCCGACAGATTTTTCGAATGAGCCGACGACTGCAGGCGCGGCCGGAACAGGGATTGACAAGACGAAAGCCGTACCTGTTACCATCATAACTGGTCACCTGGGGTCCGGCAAGACCACGGTAAGCGGTGGTTGTGTTGCGGCTTCAAAAGAGAGTCACCTTATGCGGTTTCTTTCTCTTGCTGGCTCCTTTGCGGAAGGTGTTTGCCTGTGTGGATACTCGCAATCTAAGCATCGGCCATTTTTTCAAGCCCGTTTGAGTATATCATTGTTCTGAACTGATCACAAGACGCTGCAATAATCAAGTCCAGTCCTTAGGTAGCAATGGTGTGCTGAGACAACGATCTGAAAGCTCTCGCTGCGTTGCTCAGCGCCAAAGTTGCTATTTTCAGATGTCTGCTGTGTTGGAAATCGTGTTTCCACTTTTGGAAAGTGGCGTGCTCTTTTCGTCTGGGAGTGGTGCAATCAAATTTGCATCTTGGATGCTCACTGTAAAGAAGCTCGCATCAGAGATATGGTCTAAAATATCGAGATAGATAATAAAAGCGCAGGGTTGTTACATAGTCTCTCCCAGCTGTCCTTATCAGGGCCCATCATTGTAAAAGCCTGGTGCGGGAGATGGATCAGGATGAGAATTCCCCAAGCCCCGATCAACTTTTGTCAGGCCATAGTCAAGTCATATTTACTGAATCAGCTTGCTTTCCACCTTCTAACCAATCGGTGCACCTTTTGCACGAACTAAAGTGCAAGCGCCTGTGCAAAACGACGGGTTTGGAAGTACAAGAAAATTTTTGTGAACAGCTTAAGCAGGGCCGGCGAACAGTTGAGTGCTGCGGTGTCGGAAGACAGATCTGTGGGAAAATTCCCGGCAGTTGCTTGGATAGGCAATTGAGTACATGCCCCTTCAAAGAAAGGCGAGTAGTGGATAGGGATTGGTTTCGCATATTATTTGCTTTCTTCTTTGCGAACCTCGTCCTAACCATAAAGCACGGCGTGCGGAGTGCGCTTGGTCGTACGAGCTATGGAAGGTTACGGGAAGTTTGATCCCTTCTAATCCCACTCTAGGCAACCCTCTCTTGCAGCTTGTGAACCACATTCTGACCACGAACCACGGTCTCCGGATCGCGGTCATCCTGAACGAGTTTGGCGAAGGTCTGGGGATCGAGAAGCCGGTTATTACTAACCCGGAGAACCTGGTTAGCCAGGAGGAGCTGGTGGAGGACTGGATTGAGCTGGGGAACGGCTGCATCTGCTGCAACGTGAAGGGGGACCTACTGCAAGCGATCGAGGGGCTGCTGGAGAAGAAGAGGGGCCGGTAAGCTTCCAGATGCTTTCCAACTGCGTGTTGCAGGACGGGAGGCGTTTGATGCGCCTGCTTGAGTAAACGCTCCTTTCGGAAGGGGTTGAATCATTTCGTTGCAACAGCAAGGTAGACCTTTGGCAAGCGATCAAAGGGCTGCTGGAGAAAAACAGGGGCCGGTTAGCCTTTGAATATTTTCCTAACAGCTTGAGAAACCGGATTTGAACCGTGAATTTGGGGGTCCCGTGAATATTCCGCTTTGGTGGGGATTCATTCAAGTGGTTTCGGTGCTCAAAGGGGTTTCGGTGCAAAGATGCCTTCGGGATTGATCGTGCTATCAATATCTTGCAATCTGCATTCCTCTTGTATCAGTTGGAACGGACGGAAGACGAACGGAGATACCAGGCTCAGTTCCACACCACCCCTTGAGCTACGCTAGTCCTTTCGAGTCAGGCCTTGCTGAAACCTCAATTCCCAATCCCTAAGGTCAAAGCCAAGGACCAACCTAAAATCCATGAATTCTATCTTTCTTTTAACCGATATTCACTTTTATACAAGGACTCTTTGCAACTTTACTGACTGAGGACCCTCGAGTCTGTTACAGCAATAATCTATGTAATGTTGAGACCTGCATCGAACCCTTGCAGACTTGACCACATTTTGCTTGAGACGACGGGCCTCGCCGACCCCGGCCCCGTCGCTGCCGCGCTCTGGGTCGACGAGGAACTCGAGTCGCCGATCCGTCTCGACTCGGTGGTGACCGTTGTTGACGCCATAAATCTGGGCAGGCAGCTGCGTGGGCTGGGCCAGCGCGGCGGTGTCAATGAGGCCGTGCTGCAGATTGCGCACGCGGACGTCGTGATCTTGAACAAGGTAGATCTAGTGGAAGGTGGGACCGAGGGTGAGTCAACACGCAAGGAGGGGGCTGTTTCTTTCGGTCAGGCTGCGGAGGCTTCTGGGAAGCGCAACGTAGAAGGAAACCCTGTGGACGAGAGGAAGAGAGGTTCGGAGGCGCGCACTGAAGGCGAGATTGGGCAGGGTAGTGACCTCGGCGAGAATGGAAGGGGTTCTGCGGAGGGGGAAGAGGCAGATGTCGTGGGCGAGAATGGGGACGCATTGTTGGGGCGGAGGTCAGCAGATGTTCCGGAGGGGTCCGGGGAGGAAGGAGAAATGGACGGGAGTTTCAACGAGGCGAGTGTATCACCGAACGGGGGCCTTGAGAGAGAACGAGAGCATCCCGCTGTCGAACCGGGTGGCCCGGGGTTGCCAGATGAAACGGTTGGCCTGAGTGATTCAGGAGGTGCTGCCGCAAGAGGAAGACTTCCAGACGATCTGACGGGTCATCGGGAAGGGTTAGGAGGGGTTAAGACTGGTTTAGCTTCGGAAAGGACCCGATTAGATACCGCCGGAATAGCATCGTCGCTGAGTTGGGAGGGGAAGGAGCGGGCCTTGACACTACTAGAAAGTCAGGTCCTGCAGATCAACTCTGTGGCGCGGGTCATGCGGGCCGTTCGGTGTCAAGTTGACGTCGCCAAAGTATTTCGAACAAGCTCTTTTGATCCGAAGGTGAGGCTTGAGATCAGTTTCTATTCGGGTTTTGACATACTCGTTATTGTTTTCTTGCGTATCGTCAGTTTGGAGATTGTATTCGTATCACTCAGTCCCCAGTTGGACAATCGAAAGGAAGATTTCTGGCGGACACAAGGGCCTCTTGGGAAGAGTGAAACACTATCCGATGACTTTCAGCGAGTCTCACTCTTCCCAAGGACTTGGTAGCAGGACTCAGACCCGAGAGTCGTTCCCGAGTTCAAAACCTAAAACTTCGGCAGATCTGGAACACGCACTCAAAAGTGTTCAAAATTTTCATCGCTGACACACTCGCAAAACAATGACGGAGTCGCAAGCATAATTTCGACAGGTCACACTCATAAGTTGACTCTCCCCATTGCAGCGCCCAGAACATGGAATCCTCAGCGAAGCGAACGGTGTCCCGTCCAGTGCGGCCGGGATAGTCACCATGAGGAGCCCCGACCGGTGCCGGCAATGACGTACACAGAACGGGATCGTCTTAGTTTCTACACAAATGGGTTCGACTTACTCCCTTCCGGTCTCTTCAGATTGCAGCTTCTGGAAGATTCCGGCGATTCCGGGCCGCGAAACGGCTCCCCGAGCCAGTCCCAAAGGCATGAGAGAACGGTGGGACATCACACTTCGGAGCCCCGACCGTTGACATTAACAGAGCAGTCACGGGGCGCTCCAAGTTTCAAGATCCAATTTGGACACTCCCTTTCTCAACTTACTCCTTTCACTCTCCACTGTTGCAGCGACTAGAAGCGGGGATTCCTGACGACAACGGGGACGGAAACGGGAACGGAAGCGGGTCCCCCGGGCACTCCCATAGGCACGACAGTGCGGTCGGGACGGTCACTCTGAGGAGCCCCGACCGCTTCGACCTCGCCCGGTTGGAGCGCTGGCTGGGCGAGCTGCTGTGGGAGCGGTCTGGCACTTTGGACGTGTACCGAATGAAGGGCGTTCTGAACATTGTGGGACGGGAAGAGAAGCAACTTTTGCAGGTGAAAACTCTTTGGTTCTGGATTCGAGTCCCGAATTTCATTTACTTTCAATAGTGAAACTTCGCGTTTCTTGTTTGTTGGTACTGTTTTGCTGTGGAGCGGTCGGACGCTTTGGACGTGTATCTTGTGAAGTGCGTGATTAACGTTGCGGGGCGCAAAGAGAAACACTTTTTCAAGGTGAAAACAATGTGGCTCAAAATCTCAGTCCCGTTTTGAAAGTCTGGTATTTGCACTCTTGCCTTTCATTGTTTGTCGTATGATTGATGTGGCGCAATTGGAAGCTTTGGACGTGTACCGGATGAAGGGCGTCCGTCCTCAACGTTGCGGGACGGGACGAGAAATATTTTCTGCGGGTAAGCTGGTTCCGCCTTGCCGAGAACGAGGTTCGAAGGTTCTACTTTACAGGCTCTTACTGTTTCAAGGTAACATTGACCGAGGCTTGCGAAAATGTTGGAGGGCGATTGGACGTGTACCGGATGAAGGGCGTGCTCAAATTGCGGGGCGGGAAGAGAATCACTTTCTGCCGGTAAGAAGACTTGGGTGCCCCAGGTTTCTGATCATCTTTTGCAATTTGCGCCTCGCGTTTGTCGTTCTGTCTTGGCGGATCTGTTTTCCCTTCGGACGGATACCAAATGGAGGGCGTCCTCAACGTTGCGGGGCGGGAAGAGAAGCAAGTTTTGCTGGTGAAACGAGTCGGGCTCTCTCTTATGTGGCGTTACCTGTCCTTGGTCGTGCACATATTCTCGACGTCTTTGTTACAGCGAAGTGGTCTTCTCGTTGAACTAGCTACAGCGAAGTCGTCTTCTCAGTAGACTGGCTCCGAGGCTTTGAAAGACACCGAGATGACTGCGAGTGTATGGCCCTGATTTTTGGGACAGCTTAGCGTAACCCGCTTCATTAAGCCGGTCCTTGCTTTGAAACCTTTGTGACCCCCCCCCGCCCCATATTACTGCATCGGTGACCTTCCTTGCGCTCCTGCTTCCTGCCCACATGTCGTAAACAAGCCAAAGCCTTGGAAGAACTCTTCGCGAGTTTGACAAAAGGACAGATGGGTGGATCGAAAAGGCGCTCCCGTACTGAAAGAAGCTGGCGTCATGCAAGGCGAAGAGTGCAGAAGGCGAGTGCGAGCTTTTTTGAAGGGGATCGTCGTACGAGGCGTATACCGACTACTGTAGTATGTGAATCTGTGATTCCTTCGCTTGCAGGCTGTCCACGATCTGTACGAGATTCGACCAGGGCAACGATGGGGGAACGAAGAGGAACGCATCACCAGAATCGTACTGATAGGTATGAATCGAACTCAAGACTCGTCTGTGCGATTGCCGTCTCGCAGAATAGCGGATGTTGATCCACCTCCGTGGGCTGCTTTCGGTTGTTCCAGGGTACTCTGTTGGCATCCCTTTTTTCTTGCACCCACCTTTCGTGTTCATGGTGGTGCATGCTGAGCCCACCAAGGACCCATTTTGTGCTCATGTGAGCGGGTTGAGACCGTGCGGAGCGAACATGCTATCTACTTTGCGGCTCTTACGTTGTGAGCGCTGGCGACAAGACCTCAAGTTTTCCCTCTGTTGCAGGGAAAGGACTCGACCTGGAGGCTCTCCAAGCTTCTCTGCAGAAGTGTCGTTGCTAAGGACTTTCAACGACTTGATGGGGAGCAGAGTTGATGTCGCAACACTCAGCCTTTCGCATGGTTGTGTTTGAGTTTCCATCAGCAGCTGATTCAAGTGAAGCTATTATGTTTTGGAGTTGTCTGCAGATGGCCTTCAGTGAGCCCCCACTGCTTCATCCTTGGTAGCCGCTCAGCGATGGTTAGGATGCAACTCAGAGTCGATTACTGAGGTGAATGAGTGGCCACCATGCAATAATTGTGCAGTCGACCGTCTCCGCTCAAAATGTTCCACCCACTAAGTCAGGTCAGAGGCTATCTCGAGGATCACACAATAGAACATGCTGGCATGGGAAACTGAAGAGACAATTGTGCGGGCACAAATATTCGTTCAATCAAGGGTGCGCACAGGGCCGCCTGCTTGAGAAGTAAGGTCGATTGCCTTCGCCCGGCACATGCACTGCGCATGTGTCACCCAGTTGATTCCTTGGCGGCCGCACCAGCGCGCAAGTGAGTACAGAGCTCCGTATTCATTTGATTGAATGCGCCATAGGGCCTAACCTTGAACGAATAGTACGGTACATTCTAGCGAGCGGGCCCGCGGCCGCCGTTTATGCCAGCCAACGGTCCATGCCCAATATTGCTACAATCCTTATTCACAAGTATCTCGTCGGAATCCCGGCATGCAGCTCAATCACGGCGGGTGCTCCACGTAGCTAGCTCTGCTTCTTCATGTACCTCAGTGCACCTATATACTACAGTTGCGCATATGGCATGCCGTGACTGGTAAGTAGATACATCATGCAACGATCAGCTAGTGGCCGCCATCGCATTTACCTGTCTGAGATCATGCAACGATCATCACTATGATATATCGCGTAGAATGCAGGGCGGAGCACAATCAACGATCCCGGCCCGCAGCCTGGCAAGACTAGAGCTGGGACAAATGGAAACATCGCTGACGGTTCAAGTCACTAGATAGCTGAAGAACCATGGGTTCAGTGAAGCTGCAGTGCGACGGTCATGCAGACAATATGTTGCATCAGCTTCTATAAGACAGCGATCCGTCGGGACAACATTGGACAGATCAGTTGATGAAGCGGGAATGCATTTTAGAGCCTGAACCAGCGCGGCAGGGCCAGATTAAAGACACGCCGTGATGTGTGTCAGATGTATGATGACGTCAAGCTGCAACACTGTTCCGAACGTTGGCTGCAGTAAGAAGATTGGATCTAATAATGATATGCAAGCAGGTTCTGTGCATGTATGTGTACTTCGTGTTTGAGAAGCACAGGACCTAATACCATCCCTCAGGAAAGGAAAATATGTGAAAAGCACCATGTCCACAAGTCGCATTCTGTAGTCACTGGAAAAATGGTGTCTTTAACTCAAGCACCTGCAACGCAATCACCTCATCCGCTTTGTCTCCTGTCCGGTCCTGCCGCTTATTGCTCTAAGTAGTGAACACTTTATTGATCCAACTCAAAGGTAATGTAAAGTACAAGGCTATACCTATTATCTCAACGCGGACCTTCAACACACCTTTTAGAACACAACACGTCAACACTTGGTTGAACTGGTAGTAGTAGCTGTGTGGCTTAGACTACCTCGTGCGAGGGGACCCGTAACTCTTTATCATCTTGCCGAGCCACCATGCCCCCACAAGACTGACCGGAACCACCACATATGCGCCGAGTCGCAAGTTTGCCTCTGTCTCCTTTGATAGGACACCTATCCTAGACCAGTCCCCACTGAACGCGGCATCAATGTAAGCGAGCGTGAAGAGTACCAATGCAGACTGCACCCAGAATGACGGCCTTGAATAGAATGGGGTTTCAGTTGGAGCCGGTGTACCGGTGGAGGGCTTCTCCGCCTCTAGTTCCTTGGACTCCTCAGTCTGCGCCCTCTGTCTGCTTATACTACCGTGATTGAACCCTCCAATCTGCAACCGGCGGCTAGACTTCCTTGGTGATCGGTCTGCTGACCTGAGAGGAGAAGTAGACAGAGAGCCAAATGCGGACGGCTGGATAGGTGCAATTGTCGCGGGGCGCAGATGTGATGCTTCCTCTCGCTTCCTTACAATCCATGCATTGGTCTGCTTTGAGGCTGTAACTTTAATGCCCCGTTCTCGCGGACTGCCTTTGAAGGGGAGAGCGCCAGGGGAAGAATTGCAAGCAGAAGTGCAACGCTGACAATCTTCTAAGGACGATGGTGCCTGAAAACCTGATGTTGCTCCTCTGAATGTGCAAGCATGCGACTGCAGCGTCTGTGCAGCCATTGTAAAGTATGGGGCGGCGTCTCCTGATGCAACTACTTGGGCAGAAATGAACTGAAGAGCACAGGATTGCACAGGAATTGGACAAGTCAACTGTGCAAGATCGACTTGGCAAAAGATTCGCAACTAACCATCTGAAATCCGGCATAAAAACGGCCAATGCCGAGCCGCCACGTGCCCCCCTCTTCGTTTCTGCCGGTGGCCTTGAGATTCCGCTACGGGGTCTCTCCGACCGGGTCTGTTCCCGAGTGGGACATTTTGAGGGCAAGAAAACGCGCCTCGCACATTGCACGGTAGGGCCCCCGGGTACTTATGCGCCATTTTTGACCATTCGTGTACGCATTTTCGACGACCTCGACCAGACTCAGCCTCGACTGCAGCGGACTGCGGGCCTAGAACATACCAAGTCGGCGAAGGCAAATTCTCACTCTCTCATTTCCATATGCTTTCGGGCAACAGAACGCCAGTGCGACCCGGGTTGCAGCGCTTAAAGCCTGGACCCATGGCTTTAGAGAAAAATTTCAGATAAGTGCATGGTCGGTTGATCGATGGATTGCAGCGGCAGCATGTTACTATCCCAGCCTTTTGACGGACCCTCATGTGCCGTATGATGGAAACCCCTGCAAAAGAGCAGATGTATGTGAAACATGCTTATTCAATCACCATTCTTTCTCCGTTGATCGAGACGTTCTGGAAAAAATGTACGTTCCATGCCGGGGAACAAATATCCAACGTGTTTGTTCAAGTCAAGAGCTCCATTGGGTGGTGTACCACATTAGGACTTGCATGATCTTCCTTCAAGATTGGATATGCTACTGAAGGGACCGACATATGAAGTGCTATTGTCACGCCAGATTGGCTCCTTGCCATAGCGCGTCCTGAGCGCGCGCGCACGCGCATCGCGCCG